>JXOV01003021.1:0-19813 GCA_001014945.1 Clogmia albipunctata
GCCGCACCGGCCCATAAGCCTATACTGACTACTGAAAGTGTGACTTCCGTTAAAAAAAATCCATCAAATTTATATTATCTTTGCTTACCAGTGATTATCCAGTATTAACGATTTAAAAAAATAAATAACTATAAGTAAGAGAGGCATGCAAAATATTTAAAATTTTAAATTTAAGCCGCTTAACCACCTTTTTTATAAAACGATTAGTTTTTTGTGTTAGTTTATTTTAAAAAATGCATACAATTTTGTATAAAACATGGGCTTACCGCCCCATTATTAAAAACTAAGGTTCTTAAAAAAGGCCGGTTGGTTTAATAATACTTATCGACCGTGTTTTATTCAAAATTCTATGCATTTTTAAACAAATTGACACAGGATTTTCAAGAAACATTCGTTTCCTTAAAATCAAAATTTGGAGGGTTATCTCCCTCACATTGTTCTTATTTCTTTTTCTAATTCCACAGGAAGATGAATAGAGCTAATCTTGTTTCTTTTATTGGCACATAAAAAATATCACTCTGCTCTTTCAATTATAACGTTATATTTAAATTGAAATAAAAAACGGAACTGACTACCATATAATTTTTTAGATTTCTTTCACGGCGACCACACGTTAATAATAAAGAAAAAGCACTAGTGCTTTAAAGAATTTATTAAAGTACTGGTGCTATAAAAACGTCTTTGAGAGAACAAATTGTAGTGTCATAATATCAATTTTTTGCAACATGTTCAAGAACATGTTTAAAATCTAAATAGTTTATGCTTTAATTAATTAAAGTGTTATTATATACCATTATATAGTAAGATTGTATTGAAATGCAGTGTAATTGCATTATATAAATAATCATAAATGCAAATTGACCTTCGGGAGAGACCTTGTACTATACATCATAGTATGATTAAGTAAAAGTGATTTTGAGAGATTTTGCAAATATGGAATTGTTAATTTAAAATATAGTCAATTCCTTCCGAGGTAATTATACTTTTAAGAGAATTGTTGTTATAATAAACGATATCATTATGTTGGAGCGATAAAATTAGATTGTATTGTAAACATTGATATCAGTAAATCTTAATTATACATACAAACACATGCATAGGCAAAAAAATTTGGTTGAAATTGACTACAACTAAAAATAGAGAGAGGGGCAATCAGTTAGCAATCAACCATCGGTCGGCTTAGAAATGGATTTTTCTCGCTTGAATTATATTAACGATGATTTCCTGAAAACTGTTATCCGGAAAGCGCTGAAGATCGACAAATCGGAGGTGGTGATCGACAATAAAACCATTGAAGCCGGAGCTGTTATCGGAGACAATTATTTGAGCCACATTTACAGAGTCCAGATCGAGTATTCGTAAGAACTAATCGTTGTTTAAACTTTAAACTGGTTTGAAATGTTTTAATCGTTGATCTGTTTTAGATTATCTTCTGGAAAGGGAATTGAAATTGTGATTTTAAAGGTTATACCAAAGAAATTGGTGCCTATTTGCGATCTCCTAAAAGCAAATGAAACTGAGGAGTTGATGTATGTGGAAGTGTTGCCCGAAATGAATAAACTAGCCGGAACAATATTCTCCCCAAACCTCATTCATCTCCAAAATGAACCTGAAATAGTATATGTCTTTAGTGATTTGAAGGAATCGGGCTTCCGGAATAGAGTGCGTCGAGAAGGTCTCGACTTACTTCATTCCCAGTTGTGTATGTCGAAACTGGCTCAATTTCATGCCACTTCGTACTTTTTAACACAAAAGGACGTTGCAATAAAAAAACAAAATCGATGTGGATTGGTTCACGACAACATTGTCCAAGTAATAAAAAGTCATATCGATCTTTTAAAGGATGTAGCTCAATCCTGGGGTGGATATGATGAAATTATCCTAAAACTTGACAATTCTAAAGTAAGTAATTCTTCCTTTTTACAATAAGATCTCCATCATTTATTCCTTATAGAAAAACATGGATCAAATTTTCTATACCGCTATGGAAACGCCTGAATCGTGTCCAATCCTGGTAGTAAACCACGGGGACTTTAAGACCACAAACTTGTTATTCAAATACCAAGATGAAAAACCGATTGATGTTGCTTTCGTGAGTGCCAATTGAAATATCTAAAATTGTTTAAATTTATACAAAAATATTTTAGGTGGATTTCCAAATCAGTTATTATGCAGATCCTGGATTTGACCTCATGTACTTTTTATTCTCGTCAGTGGCTCTTGATGTTATGGACAACAATTACGATGAACTATTGGACTTGTATGTAGACAAGTTCAATTCACAAATGGAGCAATTGTCAGGGAAATCTGTTTTAACGAAAGAAACGTTTTTGGACATTGTTAAGAAGAGATTGTATTTTGGATTTCTTATGAGTATTTTCGTTTGTCCATTTGTCCTACAACTAGATGAAAATGTAATTGAGGTAAACATGGGTCAATCTCCACGTAACGTATTCTCAAACACAGCCATCCAAACGTACATGAAACGACATTTGAAATGGTTCGACCAACAGGGGGTGTTAGATTTAAAATAATATTAAATCGAAATTATTAAATATGTATTATTCTAAAAGAAATGTATTATATGTGCATTCGTCGTTTACATATTAGATATTTTGTAATAGTTGTGAATAAAATATGCAAATATTTTTATGTACTTTTTGTTTTATATGAAACTCATTATATTCCTATCTATTCTAATACATTTACATAAACCCCTAATATTTACGTAATTATTTCTATTTTTCTTCCTTCTATCATAACCCAATTTAAACATTAATTATTTTGTATTTCTCTATTATATGTATTATATGTGGCTTATTTTTAAAAAAACTGACAAAATACAGTTAGGCCACGTCCTTCAAAACTGACGACCATATAAATTTAATGGATTTCTTTTACGGAGGTGACACTTTAATAATAAAGAAAAAGCCCACAGGCTTTAATGAATTCTTTAAGGCACTTTTGCTATAATAACGAATTTGACAGAACAAATTTGAGTGCCATAATATCAATTGTATGCGATAAAAATGCATTAAGTTATTTTGGGTATGTACTTGTTGTGTCCCAGTGTTTGAAGCATTCGTACACCGAATCTACTTTAAGGATTTTGATAAAATTTTGGATGTATGTGAGGAAGGTCTGCCTTAAAGCCAAGCTTTACTTTTTATACCCCTAAATGTTAAGAATATAGGGGTGACTCCTACACCCCTATATTCTTTTTTTTTAAAAGAGATATTTTGGATTAGATTATGGTAACAGTAGAGGCTTATGAGCCGTTCTGCATTCTTGGGGTAGTTTCAACCTCAACCAATGGGTTTTTAGACTTCTCATGACAATTACTTTTTCAGTGAATTAGAAGTCAATTAAAAGCACCTAAACCGGTTGCAAGCGGATCGAGCAAATCCGTCCATTTTATTTATATTATTGTGCCATTATAGGAATGTTATTAATATACAGAAATGGAAAACTTTGTTCGCGACAAATACCCGCCCAGGTTTCGATGTCACGACCTCCGGAGAGCACTAAAAATACATATGCTAAAAAAATCATACCCATACGTGTTAAAGGTGAGCTACCTTCAATAAAATTCTTTTCCACAATGCAAAATTTAAATAAGAACTAATCATAAAGAGTAAACTCGATTTTAATGAAATTTTGTACCCATATGGAGTAGATTGGTTAAAAAGTCAAGATGCAAAAATGCATATCTTTTCAAATTCTTTTAATTTGGTGGGAAGTTTGAGGTCAGTAAGAGAACGTTATATTCTTTAAACTCTTCCTTTTTTAGATAGTTTTTTGAAAATGTGTGTTCCTGGCTTTAAACATGATTTAGCCAAGAAAAATACATACATGTCGGGTAAAAACTGAAATTTTATTTTTTATACCCCTAAATGTTAAAGGTGAGTCACTCCTAATTATTTTATAATCTTTTCAGAGTTATCATGGATTTGATTATGATTAAGCGTTGTTTGCAAGATTGTGAATTCCATTTTTATCCCTTTTTTCAAGTTCCACCTCATCTGTCTTTTAATTCATATACAAGTGGTAGTTTTCAAGGAAATTCATTTCTTCAACGGATTAATTGCTATTATACGATTATGTTCTTGCGTACGAAAACCATCCAGTTTGTTGATATTGAGTAAAGCGTACAGACAATAATATATTTCGATACAAGTGGTGAAATAGACGCATTTAAAATTCGTGCTGTAATAACCTATTTCACATTTGTATTGAACGCTATTTCGTGTAATTCTGATAAAAGTACCAGTTAAACGATAATTAATAATAAAACCGTTCACAGCAGTATTTTAAATTGTGTAACAATAACTTTCAACGAAATTCCAAACTTAAAATATTTCAATAATAATGTGTAGAGATTTGGTTATGACAACAATATGTAATTTCACTAAATTGGTGACTAAAATGCGTGAAAATTTTGAAATATTACCATACGTGTGCTGTAAAGTAAACCGTTACAAAGCCAATTTGTATTAAAAACAGGCTACTTTTCGATACGGAATTGCACAAAAAACATGTTCCACTCCATTGTGGTGAGGGATTGATCTATTGTAATACTCCATTATAACACCATAATTGATATGTCATTTTTATTTAAATAAAAAAAATATTAATTTAAATACATGATGCTTTTATTGCTACAATCAATGGTTCATTCCCATTTCAATTATAATTTTAGCGCCACAAACTTATATAAAACTGTTTTGCTATGTTAAACTAAAAGAATATTTCCTAAAAATAATGAAAATGGCAAGACAACGTTTAAATTGTAATTTTAAATATTAATTACCCCTCTGAAACAAACTAATTTATGCGCACGCGTACCTTTATTGTTGTAATTTTATGCCTCCTATGTTTCTTATATTTTGTCTCTTAATTGTAGTAAGTCAGTAGTTTACGGCTGCAAAGCTGATTTGCAACTTTCTTTTCCACTCTCTCCCAAATTCATCGGAGCACACAGCTCTTGACGGTTTAGTTTGTTTGTCGCTCCAAAATGATTGAGTTTTAGTTGTGATTTCTCACCAAAAAATAGTCTAAAAAGAGTTGTTTTTCGTTAAAACTAAAGTGTTCCCGTTTGTGCCATTTTCTGAGATGATTCCTTCTGGATCTGCTAGTTTTCTTTCTATTTTGGTTTCGTTTTGAGCTGCATTTCGGAAAAGAAGAATGGGATTGATAAAGTACATCAAGAAAGTGGGAATTCCCAGATGGTCAACTCTGATTCCAATACTGTTCTATCTCATATTCATTTACGTTGTCCTCAACATCACCTTCTCCAACAAGGCCGCCACCAAAGCAGTGGACGAGAAGCAACAGCGTGTGGAAAAGAAGGAGGAAAAGGCTCCTGAAACTGTGATACTTGCCAGTGCGGACAATGATGGGACTAACTTACTGAAAGCGGCTTTCAAGAAGGCTGACCTTGATGCCAATGGAAGTCTGGAGCTGGTGGAACTTGCGAAATATATTAACAGTAGGATTAAGAAACATATCGACAATGCCGTCCAAACGAACCCATTTCTGTTCGCCAAAATCGATGTAGCTCCGCAGGACGGGCTCATCTCCTGGGAGGAATATCATGCACATTTCTTAAGAGAGCACGGAATTTCCGAGGACTATATAAACGAACATAATGAAAAGAAACACGTTAAATTGGACAGAAAGTTAAGAGGTGAGATAAACAAAAATAATGCCAGTTATATAATACAAACTGAAGAGAGTGGAAAATGGAAAAATAACAAACCATTCAACTTTAGAGCATTTTACGTGTTATTTAAAATTTGTAGTTTTGTTTATTCATGAGATTTAAAAACCAGTTTGTAAAAATTTACATCATCCGATTACTTTGAAATGCCCTTTAAAATATTATTTTACAATATACCGACTGTAAATAAACGTTTTATTTGGTATGAAAATCTGTCTAATAAATCGGAGATTTTTTTTATAAACTCGCTGACCCGGCAAACTGTATGTCGTCTTGACATTTTACTTACTTTTAAGAAATATTTTTTAGTTCAACAAAGAAAGAGTTAACAGTTAAAGTTTTTTTAAAGTAAATTTATGACTTAATGTTTTAATGTTATATTATAGTAAAATAGATCAATCCCTCATCGCAATGGAGTGGAAAATGATTTTTGCCCGTCCGTTATTAGTCAGTATAAACAAACTGGATGGCTTTCGTACGCGAGTATATGCCACGTATATCGCAATTAATCCGTTAAAGGAATGAATTTCTATAAAAACCACAACTTGGACATGAATTCAAAGACTAATGAGGTGAAATTTCTTTTCCAAATCTTGAAAAAATGGGATGAAAATAAAATTGACAGTACCTCTTGCTAACGACCATTAATTACAACCAATTTGAAAGTAGCTCTTTAAAAAAAATCTATAAAAAAAATTAGGAGTGACTCATCCATAACTTTTAGGGGCATAAAAAATAAAACACGACATTCTTAACATACCCACCAAATGTCATTAAAATCAATTAAACCGTTTCAGAAGAGTTCGGCTTCAATTAATAATTGTGGCAAAAAAATTTATTAGTTATATTTATTATAAGAATTAAAGCTTTATTTTTTGTGACTTGATTTTTTAACCGGCTAACTTCACATCCCCACAAAATTTTAATAAATTCGGGTCAACTGCTTCTGAAAAGTACTTCTTCAAACATTTCATTATTTAAAAAAAATTTTATAAATAAATAAATATCACTAATAAATCGAATTGAATTTCTTTAAAATATAAATTGAAAAATTAACTAAATTATTTGAATATAACCTATAACCCTCCTTATACAAAATATAATAAATTCGTAGTTTAAAATTAAATTTGAATATAAAATAGTTATTTGTGCTACAAGTGTGTAAAATGAAAATGAGTGTAAAATACAATCTGTTAGGCGAGTTTTTCGTAGTTGCCGAGTTAAAATACAGTTTTTACACCCGAGCAGGACACATTTTTTACGCTATCCCAAAAGATTCACGTAAAACTAAACTTTTTTTAATTGCAATTGGGATTTTTTTTCTATTGCAATTTGGATTTTAAAGATATAAAACCGCTCGGACCACTCTGTAAATTGCAAAGAAACAAAATACAAATTACAGTGGATCAAAATCCCAAATGATATGAAAAAAGTTGTAGTTAAAAACTGTTTTGCCATTACAACGGTCACTATTTGAATAGATTGCGGTTACATGTTGACCATAATAACGGTCTGATTTAAAAATTGTATAGTTTTTCCATCAAATCAGCGCCGCAATTTTGACATTGACTCAAATTTATACGTAGATTTTCTTTTTTCATTAGTTAAATAAAAATTACAAATTTTTACTAGAGCGAAAAAGTGATATTATGAAAATTATATCGATGTCGAAAATGTTAATTTATAGAAAAATAAGTCATTTTAAGAATAATAATTTGTAATTCAATAAAAATAAATTAACATAGATTTTTATTTCCAGAACTAATAATGCGCGACAGGGCATCATGGTCAGAGGCAGCCAGAAATGATCCTTTTAGCCTGACCCTTGACGAGTTCCTTGCATTTAGACATCCGGAATCGTCCACAGCTAATTTACTGAGCTTGGTGGATGATTTACTTCGTCAGTTCGACCTGGACGGCGACGATAAGCTGACCATCGAAGAATTTTCAAGTCCAGATGACGAAGATTTCAAGGATTCGAATAAGAAGAAACAGAAAGCAAAGTCTGTGATTGAGAAACGAGAAGAATTTAAAAGACTAATCGATAAAAATGGGGACGGAAAAGCGGATCGCGGTGAATTGCTCACGTTCATTGATCCTCGCCATCCCAGGCATGCCCTTCAAGAGTCCGCAACATTGATCAGCATAGCAGACAAGGACCAGAGTGGACAGTTGTCTATCGACGAAATCCTACTCAAGCCGAACCTATTTCTTGCGTCCAAAATGATTACATCTGATAGTTTTCACGACGACTTTTAAACGTCTTTTCAGATTTACAATGTAATTGTACAGCAATAAATAAAATCTTTTTAGATTTAATTCAGTAAGGTTTAATTAATTATTTATTCCTTTTTTAGGAAGAACTTCGTACTTTCCAATACTAAAAAATAGCTGAATAAGTTTGTGCTACAAGGGTGTAAAATGAGCCGTCTCATCGTATCTGAGTTAAAAAAACGGTTTTTACATCTAAGTACTTTCTTCAAAACCAATTTTAAAAAATTTGGCCGTTACAACGGTCTCTATTTGAATGATTATTTGTCCGTTATAATGGCCTGGATTTTAAATTGTACAGTTTTTTCCTTAAAATGGCGCCAAAATTTTGACGTTGAAAGAAATTTATGCGAAGATTTGTGACTTTTTTCGCCCTAGTGAAGAAAAAATTCAAAATTTGCACTAGTGCGAAAAAAGGACGCATAATAAAACTCAAATCGATGTAAAAAATTTACCCTTTTGTATTTTCGTATCGAAACATAAACTTTTCCTTATTCATTTTAGTTTCGTATTGTTTCACTTTTTCGCACTGAGTGAAAATTTTTAATTTTTATTTCACTAGGCCGAAAAAAATGTCATAAATATTCGAATAAATAATTTGTTTTAAATACAAAATTCCAGCGCTATCTTGAGAAAAAAATGTTAGTTTAAATACAGTCCTTCAAAACGGTTAGAATCGTTTAGACCCTTATAAAGGCCAAACTTTTTAAAATTAGTTTTTTGTAAATTTTTTAGAAAAGTGCAAAAAAAATTATGTCCTGCTCGGGTGTAAAATTTTTAACTCGGAAAATTTTCACACTCGTTTCCTCGTTAAAAAACGGCTTATTTTACACCGTTAACATTGAGGGAACCAGATCGGGAGATCCCTATCCTACTAGATGATGATCTGATAAGATTACGAATATAACAGGATCAATTTACGCGGCATTGCAACAGGTTAAGGGCCGAGCAAAATGGAAAATTATAATTGAACGAGCGTTATATATAACGAACCCAAGAAATGGACAAACTACTAAAGAGAGATAATAAAGCTAAACAGGGTATTAGAAACATTACAAACCTTTATTTTAAACGTTACAGATGACTAGAAGTTCTACAAAATATTAAATCAAATCAATCATCATCATCCTGATCCTCGAGAATGTCGTTGTCTGGTCTTCCAAAATCCAAATCTCCTTCCTGATACTCTATACCCCTTAGCCTTTCTATAATACCCGAAGAGACTGCATAGAGGGTCATCATCGCAACGCCAAATAGACCCGCAAGAAGTTGTATTTTCCGATTTTTAGCATTTTCATCTTCATTTTCAGTATTTTCATTCACTTTCGCGGTAAAAGTCTCGTAGACTTTTCCACTTGAGTACGCCTCAGCTGCCAAAAACTTCTTGGAAATTCGTTTGATATAAGCTACCAGATTGGGGCACTGCGCAATGTGGGATTGAAGGACATTATTGGGTAGGGAACTTTGGTGTAATAGCGCCAAGTAAGCGTACAAATGAGCATCGAACTTGGAAGGATTGTTTCCGAACATGAACGGTTTTGAGCCCAATTTAGTTGAAATCGAGTTCAGGAATGATCGCGCTTCGATTACAGACTTTTGCAGTGCCGCTGTGCTGTCGTCGTCTTCACTTGAAATACCATAATTCACCTCCTTCACGGTCTTGGCCAGCTTTTGGTACTTGGTTGGGTAATAGAAACTCCAGGGAAATGTAATTCTTTGGCCGTACAGCTTTCTAATTATGAGGAAGTTGGCTTCATCATCGAACATCGTCAGGACATAGTAGTCGTATAAGCTTTTGGTTATTTGATGGGACCAGGACAGACTCAATGCTTGGTCTTCTTTGCTTAGATTTTGGTCCAAATCAAAACCCTAAAATTGTAATGAATCAGTTACAAGTATCCTTTTAAACTATTACATCTTACCTGTGCCTTCAAACAGTCCACGTATTCGTCAAAGGATTTAATTTTCCTGCTTTCGTACTTGGCAAAAGGTAAAAATCCATTTGGCGAAAACAATGGATTTGTATCAAAGTTTACTTTGACTGTCTCGCTGTTGTTGGCACAGAATTTGGAGTATGTTATCCATTTCAGGCACTCCAGGTCTATAGAAGCCAGTCCGAACTCTCCTTTGTATATATTCAACTCCATTTATCCTTTTAATCAATTTTTAACCTCTAAATTCCTAAATCAAAACAAAATGTGACTTGTCGGCTAAATAAGAAGCGATTCACTTGTTCTGTCTCGTTTTATCTTACGATTATTTTATGATGTATTCACTCTAACACTGACTTGACTCAGCCTTTTTTTTAACTGCTTGTTTTATAGGGTGACTTTGATTGGTTAGATAAAAAAATCTATTTTTTTAATACAATAGATAAAATATAGTCTTAAAATCCAATTTTATTTCAAATAATTTTTTATTTCTTCCTCTTAACTTTGGGCTTTTTGGCATAATCAATTTCCGCACATAACAGAGGATTTGCCTTCTTTTTCTCGAAGATTCGTTTACTTTTGCTGGATGAATTCGACGGTGCTGACCTCTTCCTAGTTTTAATGCCTGCAATGCTCTTCAGCGGATCCGGGACGATATAATCTGGGACATCCGCCAAATGGGGTTGCAATTTAACAGTGTGCAATGGCTTATCGTGCCTCAAGACTTGCAGGTCGTGAGGATTGTTTTCAAAGAAGCTCTTCAATTTGTTGTTATTGAAAATTTCCGCCTTAATTTCCTTCAGTCGACTCTCCCGAATTGCGATTCCTGTCACAGCTTTGTAGGCATCTCTGGCTCGATACCTAAATGGCTCCACTTCCTCCAGTTTGAATTGGTATTTTCTAAAATTAAATTTCAGTTATTTGAATAAAAAACAGATAAAACAATAGATTTTTACTTTGAAATGCTTTCATCGGATCCGTAAATCGTTTTCAATTGTTCTTCGGTCACGTCCAGGAGGGGCTTCTCGGTTATGTTTACAAAAGACAGCACACTTCCCTAGAAATAAAGTCTCTGGTTAGTTTTGAAATTAAAAAAAAGCCTACTACGTTTAAAATTGATTCCTTTTGATAATTACCTTATTAAATCCCCTCGCTGTTCGTCCTGCTCGATGGACATAAGATTTAACGTCTAATGGGAAATCGAAGTTGATCACATTGGCTATGCCCCTGAAATCGATTCCTCTTGAGACACTAGACTCGGCGTCTAATTTTGAGGTCTTTACTTGCGGCTTCTTTTCATTCTTGACCGGCTTAACGTCTGTTAGGGATTTATCATCTGAAGCTATAATAATGTCATACGTGCCCATATTGAACTGTTGGATTACTCGGCATCGAATGGCTGATGGCAGTTCGGGATTGAGGACACACGTTTTAATTCCGAATTGTTCCATGAAGAGTTTTAATCTACAAAAAATCAATTAAAGAACACTGATGAAATAAAGAACAAGTACAGGATCTTCTTTGAAAAGTGAAATTAACTTCAGGGAGAAGATTAGTCGTGAATCATTTCAAGCAGATGCTTGATAAGAGAATTAAAATGTCATCATTGAAAATTTAATCAAGGAACTTAAATATTTTAATGAGATATTTCAGTTTAAAATTGTAATATATTAGATGAATTATGAATTTGAAATATTAAAGCATCGCCTTGAAGAAGAAACAAGGCCAAATTTCATACAAAACAGTCAAAGTCGTTATTTAAGCAAAAGTGCTTTAAAGAATTCTTTAAGCACTAAGTGTTTCTTTTTTTTATTAAAGTGTGACCTCCGTGAAAAAAAATATGAATTTTTTTTAACTACGCCAGCGGCTATGAGTAAGAGAGGTATGCAAAATATTTAAAATTTTAAATATAGAGCCAACTTTTTAATAGAACGATTATTTTTTTTATTTTTGTGTAAATTTATTTAAAAATGCATTAAAATGTGTATAATACACTGTCGATAAACAATATTCAACACTCGGGCCATCTTTAAGACACTCGCTACGCTCGTGGCTTAAAACAACACTTGCCCCGACAATTTGCACATTGCATCGTATCACTGATATAGCCGTGGTAGTACCGAACTTTTAACAATTAGATTCAATCATTTCAGAAAAAATTAACATTTGGTTATTCATTTGGAGAAAATTCAATTTAATTAAAAAAATAAGTCTACTTTATTGTAGAGGCATGAACAACGTCTAAATTTATTTCCCTTCTATGCTAATATGATAAATTATAATTTTAAGTAGTTCAATTCTGGTACAAATTACTAATTAATAATTGTCTGCGGGTATTGAATAATGCATAATTATATAAAGCAGTTTATAGAGCACTGGCTACTAAATGATGATTTTTTAATAGAATTTTATTATTTTTTGTTTAAAAATTGTATTATATATAATTATGAATTTAAAGCATTATATCAATATTCTATGAATGAATTTTAACAAAATATTTAAAATTTGTAAAAATGTTATCTGAGAATTTTAATTTATATTATATTTGAAATTTGAGTTAAAAAGTTGTAAAAAATTAACAAAATATCTAATTTGTAAAATATTAAGTACCTTGATTTGAAACTTGATCAAACTATTAAACTTACTTGTAACATCTGTCCACATTGTTGACAAAAATCAGGGATTTTCCTCTGAGTAAATGGAGTTTGAATAAAGCGTACAGAATTGCTGCCTTGTCGTCTTCCTCGGCCAGAATATGATAGTGGCTTAAATTATTAACATTTCCCATTTCGTTTGTGTTCAACTTTAGAATGACTGCATTATTCAAAGCCAGTTCCTTCAGCTCTAAAACCTCTTCACTTAATGTCGCTGACGCCAAAATCCCTTGATAAATAGCCGGTAAGTGACTTAAAGTCTCCTTTAAATCGTGGGCAAACCCATAAGAGAACATCAAATCAGCTTCATCAATAATCAGGGTCTGGAAATTGGAGTCCAGACTGAGGGTCCCGCTTTTGAAGTGCTGGCAAATTTTAGCTGGCGTTGAAACAATTATGTCTGGCTTTTCGCTCAAATTGTATTTCTGAACGTGTATATCGCTAGAGGCCAGCTCCACGCACTTGATAATCCGGGCACATTTCACCGTCAAATCGTCCACAACTTGCTTTATCTGACGACACAGTTCCTTGCTCGGGGAGAGAATAATCGCTCCGATGGACTGTTCTGATTGCTCTTGTTTCGCTTTTAGAATCTTTTCTATTGTGGGAATTACAAAAGCACCGGTCTTTCCAGAGCCAGTGGCGGCCCGAATGAGCATGTCCTTGCCTTCCATTAAAATCGGAATGGCCTTTTCCTGGATCAAAGTAGGCTTTATCCATCCGAGTTTCGCCACAGCCTAAAATCAATTTATTAGCTATAAATTCCTTTAGATAATAGTTCAGTACATACCTTTTGTATCCTTTGGTCCAGCTCCATTGTGTGGAAACCCACAACTTCCTTATTGTCCTTTTCATCCTCGATTTTCTCCATGCTTTACAAACACGTTTTTGTTATTGTGACAAAACTGACAGTTGACTTTACAACGTCGCATTTCCAAATCTACAGTGGAAATTCATTGGTCGGTTCTTCTTTTCTTCAAACATAAAATGCGATCGGCGTAACGGAAAATACTTTTTTTATTTTTTCTGTATTTTGAAGAGGATAACAAAAAAATATTATATGATACTCATATATATAATCTGTTTTTAATATGGAAAATATGATAAACTGGGCTTACGGCTTTCACACTTATTTCAACGTCAAAAACTGCTATTTTACACACTTGTATCACAAATAACCATTTATTTCAAACTAATTTTTATTTTTCAATTAAATAACATAATAAAACATTGTAAGATAAGCATTATTAAATGTTGTTTATTACAATTTATTCAATTTTTTTTACAATTAAAAGAAAATATAAAATGAACTAAACATGAAATTATATAACAAGATAATCTTAGGATTATAATATATTGAATAAAATATATCACATTCACAATAAATAACATTTACATATCATAGCATAAGAAATAAAAAGAATTAGACGTCATTTTCCTTGTTAATGTTGAAATTTTGCAAGTTTTTCGTGTGTTTGAAATTGATTCCGGTGGTGGCTGCGACGACTTCTCGAAGAAAACTGTCTGAATTATGGACTGTTGTTCCTCCCAGAATGATATTAGCTCCACTCAGGTTCAAATTGTGGACAGCTAGAGCCTCTTCGTAGGTGACTCCGCCAACGACAAAGGCAATCACTTGCTGCGGAGGACGTCTGTACGGCAGTTCATTGCCCACGCTCGGATAATTTGGCTCTAGGGGTCTTCCTCTGACCACGTCCTCCAAAATCTCTTTCAGAAGACAATTATGCTGCGTAAAAACATTCTCCACCCCCTTCAAACCCTTGATCAAATTCCTCGTCATTTTCATTGCGTCGCTGATTTTCAGGGCATTGAACAGCTCCCCTTGTCGAACGTGTTTCCCCGCAAACTCCAGCATCTTTGGTACCAAATGAACTCGTCCACCCCTGCTTTGCAGCGTCTGCAACAGCCCTACTATGTCACAATTTGCATGGCGTTCGTAATGGATTGCGTAGAGAAGAACCAAGCGAAGAGCGTCTTTGGGACTGATCCGATCGTCACTGATTAGTCTCTTGATTTTCTGCAGTTGAGCAGAATGATCCGCGCGACATGAAATCTCCTGCTCCAATTCAGAAACCTCAAGCAAAAGGTTCTTGGCAGTCTGGTTGGACAACTCCCCAATGAGCACCACATGCTTTGTCACCGTTCCCGACATCTTCTTAAACTGAGGATAACTTTCCACGAAATTCTTCATGTCAGCAATACTCTCCACCTTCTTCTGGTCTTTGCTCTTCTTCTGGAACTCCTCCATCAATCTTTGGATCGTTGTCCCGATTTCTCCGAAATTAGAATACATGTTCTACAATGAGATGAATGAGTTTAAATTTTCAATTAATAGTCGACAAGATAAAACATTATTAAACACTAGGGTTTTTTAAAGTCACGAGCGTAGCGAGTTCTTTAAAGAAGGTTTGTGTATTTAATACTAATCGACCGTGTTTTATACAAGATTTAATACAATTTTGAATAAATCAACACAAAAAAATCATGGATTTATTCACATTTAGTTCAGCACGTATGTCACATAATTTTGGAGTGATAGAGAGAGAAAGAATTTTATATTTAGTCGTAATTTATTACCAAAATCAGTTACTGTAAAGAGAGGTTCAATATTTGTATTTCATTGGATAATTGACTTTAACTTTAAAATACAAATAACTTTGATATAAAAGCACTAGTACTTTTTTTTATTATTGAAGTTTGGTCTCCGTAAAGAAAATTCATCAATTTATTTGAAAGATATTTTGATATTGAAGGTTTTACTGTAAAATATTGACGAACTTTGACGAACATTATCCGTCACTCTTAGATTACATTTATGGATTTTTATATTTAAAAATTCTGTTTCGAATCAACATTTTGTTATGAAATTAAACAAAATTGCGAAGCAGTTACACTGGTTTGATCAAATACAATTTTGTTCTGTATTTTTTCCACATTACGATCGATATATTTTATGAGCAACTCAGGCAGGAGTTATAGGTATAGGTTTGTAGCACTTAAATTGTTATCAAATACTTAAACTGAATTGTAAATGATCTCCTGACCTCAAATTAATAGTCTCTTATCAGAGAGAGGAAATCAATTAATTTAAATTCAGCTGTAACTATTTTGGAAGAAAATAACTTAATCTACAATATTTATCTCGATGACCTTTCTAAAGAACATTGGAAAACTGGACAAATCTTTAGATGCATCCCTTCCAGAACACCCAGAGTAAAAGGCTATAAGAACTTTATTAGACCACACATCTTCGCTCTTCTTGATTCAAAAATTGTTAGTAATACTTCGTGACTTCTGAATCTCCCAATTAAATTGACCCTCGGCCCCCACTACTTGATTGGCTCGGTAGTCCAGTATTTGATTTGTATAATCGTAATGCAAAACTTGATTCAGGCATAGAATTTTATTGGTGTGGAATAGAGCAAAATATATTTTTCACAAATTCGAAGAATTTTTATTATAATTAAATTAAAAATGCATAATAGTTATTTATACAACAAGGGTTGTTTTAAGCCACGAGCGTGGTAAGAGTTTTAAAAAAATCCCGAGTGTTTAATTATGCTTATCGACCGTGTTTTATACCAAATTTTATGCATTTTTAAATAAATTAACATAAAAATTTGGAAATTCTTCGAATTTCTGTAAAAAAACATGGTGCGGCCTGTATGATAAACCACAAGTAAACGTAGTTCATGAGTTCGTGGCTTATTTTTTAAAAAAATACTAACAAAACACAGTTAAGCCAGGCCCTTTAAAACTGACGACCATATAAATTTAATGAATTCCTTTACGGAGGTCACACTTTAATAATAAAGATAAAGCCCTAGTGCTTTAAAGAACCACTTGTGCTATAAAAACGACTTTGACAGAACAAATTTGAGTGTCATAATTTCAATTTTAAGCTTCAAAAATGAACAACATTTTGTATAAAACGCAGTCGAAAAGCATTATTAAACACTCGAGTTTTCTTTAAAACTCTTACTACGTTTGTGACTTTAAGTAACTCTTGTGTTTAATTAAGTCTTATTTTATCGACCTAGTTGTATAAATAACTATTAAAGCACTTGGGCTATAAAAACCTCTTTTACTTAAAAAATATTAATTTTATGTAACCAAATTGCATAAATTGTTTTAAATTAGAAAAAAGAGGAAACTTACCGCTAGATAGAATTCGTCTTGTTCCCCAGACAAGACCACTTCTTTAAGATCTTTGGGAGCTCCCGAAATATTTCTGAGGTCAACTCGATTATTGTTGATGCCCAACAGTTCGTGGACCATTGCTTGGTAGGTCCACTGGTTTAATAAAGGCGTCACTGGATCGTCCCTTCGATCTAAAATCAAGAGCAGGGGTGGTGGGGCTCCTTCTTGGATCCTGAACTCAAACAAAGCGGACTCTTTGCTCAGTTTCTCATTGATTTGCTTTCCCAAAGTATGAGCCAGTTCGGACCCGTGCCTGTACCTAATCATTGGTTTCATTTTGAGGGACAAAAGCACAGCAGTCAAGCCTTCAACGGTACGATGAAGAGCGTCAGGAGTCCAGCTCAAGGCGTGCATACAAGTCGGAATGTTGAACGAAAATAAATTTGAATTTACACACAAAAAATCAGCGTAGACTTCCTTCACTTCTCGCACCGATTCACTTTCATCGCTCTCGGCCAGAGTTTTTATGTCCGTCCTGGGAATTATATTACTAAAATCTGAAATTAGAATTAAATTGGATTATTCTAGATTAAAATAATAATAGAGAACTTGTCCTACAAATGAAATAAGAGCCATATTTTGGACTCTTCAATTCTTGGGATAGGAGAGCAATGTTATTTTTGGTGGGTCGAATAAAGACTAGACACTTCATGTACTTCAATCGTTCATTGGATCGCGGTGCGTCAATCCTTTCAAAGAGGTAAACCTCCTTCTGTAACATCTCAGACTGGCTATAAGCCATTGAAATTATGCTGGTCTGAAAAGTGGAGAGAAAAAATTAATTGAATCATCAAAACATATGTTGAATAAAAGAGTTTTCTTACTGTTTCACGGTCCATTAGCAGCATCTTCATCCCTGGACCCGACTCATCCACCATCTTATCGATGTAAAACTTAATAGCCGTGATTGTATTCATTTTAATGTTTTTATTTTGGACAAATCACTCGAAAAACTTTAATCAAAACAATCGATTCCTACAACATTTAACAGTTTTGAGGTCTGATTGAGGTTATGTTCAAAAACATTTGGAGGTTTTGATTAGAAAATTTTTAAAATACAGTCGACTCTCGATGATTTAACATATATTTAATAAGAAAAATCATTAATTTCAGTACTTAATAAAAAGAACAATTTCATTTTGATCGGATTTATTTATTATTTGATATCATAGATGATAAAATAGTGTTTTTTGTAACAAATTATAGCATTTTATCTTTTCCGTTTCACTTATTTAATTACGCTAAAATTGGTTTAATCATGAATTCAGAATTGGCTTCAGTTGCATTTATATATATTAAAACTATCATTAGACTACAGTTCTGGCAGCAACCGAAAGGCCCTATCAAATTCGTCCTTTTCCATCTGCATTCTTCTTCTTTTTTTTATAATTATTAGGTATAATAAATCATTAGTAGTAACTAAATTTACACAGCGAGACTACAGTAAAAGAATCTGCCATTTGCTGCTTCTTGATTCCTGTCTCTCATCTCCTCTCCTTCTCCCTGCCTCCCCTTTTCTATCACATACAAAATACAAAGAAATTATTCTAGATTCCAAAATGAACAAAATTCGATGTCCCTCAGAGCCAACCGAGACTCGATCTATCCTCTTTTCCTTTCTCATCCTCTTTTGTTTTTTTTTTATTAAAAATCATCGTAGCCTCTGCTCTGCTCCAAATTAGTTCCGGCTCAAATGGCATACAACCACCGTCTCTCCAAATCTCTTCAAATCTGTAGCTTCATTGGACGTCCATCGATCGTTTAATTGTGGAAAATGGAACTCCAACTCTCCCCAACTTTCCTCAGTGCGACTCAATAAACTCGTACAGGAATTCTGGCACTTCGTCCACGTATGGCAGTTTATGCTTCTGGATGGCACGCGCCGCTAAGCATTTTAGGGATGTGTACTTGACCGGATTCATCAACTCCTTCAGCTGCTGCCCTTGTAGTAAACTCTCAAACGTGTCTCCATCCATATTTTTTGCATCCTAAAAGTAATTTTAAATCAATTAATAATGATAGAAATTTATTGGAAACGAAAATAAAATAAATAAAATTTTGATAAATTAACGTATTAAAATTAATATCCATTTCTTGCAAAAAATGAGCAACGAAACACTCTGTTCATCTAGGAACTTAAGTTCAAGAAGCGTGAACGCAATGCCAACAATTCACCAACCTTCTCCGGGTCTAGATATTGATAAAAGATCGTTTCAATTTATACGTGAACAGTTCTCTTCATCATAGTGAGAGGTATTAGGAAAAACTTAAGAAGAAAAAGAATCCTTAAGGGATGAAATAAGCACCACGATAATATGTAAATTAGCGAAAATTTGCAAAATTTGAGCAATCGAACTGAATAAAAATAAAAAAAATACGGAAAATCTACTAAGGCAGGGGTTCCCAAACTTTTTCAGTCTGCGGCGCCCTTGCAAAGATAAAATTTTGCCCCCTGTCAACGGTCTGGAGGAACAAGGACGCAAATGCAAAAATGACAATTTTACAGGAGGTCAAGAATAGCAGTAGTATGGAATACGAAAAATGGTCTGATAAGTTTCTGGCCTTAATTTTGATATCGATTAAACAGCATTAAAACTGCTTTGTAGTGATCTCTTTAATGCTATCTATATTGCTCTGGTTATTTATTAAAAAATATGACGAAACGCTCGCTTTCCCACAAAATAAAAACAAAAATATATATCCGATTTTGTTTAAATTTAGGCAGTGACTGTTTGGGAAACTGTTCTAAACGATAGACGGGTTCTCTTCAGTTTGGGAACCCCTGTACTTAGAGGCCCTGATAAATCGGCAATAGTCAAAACCAAATGGTAATAAACAATAATTAGTTTCTGTCTACCAAATGTATAAACAAAGGAAACTTTACGTATTCCTATAGATATATAATATAATATTTGATCTGGTTTGGTAATTAAATATTAAAACAACAGGTAGGTAGATAAAATGAATTCTATACAACAATATTTTAACTGTGTCAATAAATCAATCTCTAAGGGACA
>JXOV01003026.1:0-57689 GCA_001014945.1 Clogmia albipunctata
AAGCATTATTAAACACAAGGATTGTTTTAAGGCACTCCTTAATATATAAATAACTATTACCCTATCCCACTCCAATCCTTCTCAAGAGTATTTAAAGAAATCATTATAATAAAATACTGACAACAATTTAGCCAGTGGCAGTCATTGCGATAGGCAGGGAGAGCTAGGGTGATATACGAGGAGGAGCGTATGGCTGTCCACCATACCTCCGATGATACGATATCGTACATCTTTACAATTATCTTATTCGTATATTTAAATATGAATAAGAGCTTTGATCCCCAAGCTAAGTCTATGTCCAACCTACCAATTTACCTCTGTAGGTTATAACCGATAACAAGTTATAAATAATTAAATCATATACTACTGAAACTAACGACTGAAATAAACAATAACCAGGTTGTTTAACAAAATCGTTAACATCATCCCGATTAGATTCGCTAAAATATGTATAAGTAAAAAATGAATAAGTCGTTATGAATTACACACATAAAATTACATGAACGATTATAAGACTGAATGAACGATAAAATGCCACTCAAACGGTCATTTGAGTATTTTTATATGGAGCAATTCGCACAATTACGTATTGTGCGTAAATGTAACACATTCAAAATTTATGTAAACATAAAAGTAATAAACGCTAAAAGAGAAAGAAAAAAAAATCACCAACAATTCAAAAATCAAAGGGTTTACCGCTATGTATCAAAAATCTGATAAGGGGGGAAATAATTACACCAATCTCTAATGATGATAATCAACCAAAAGGCAAAACAAATAAACAAAACAACGGTTACAAAATAAAACAATCGTTTATTCACAATAATTTAATAATTAAAAATAAGAGTAAACATAAATAAATCATACAAAATAATCTGATTATGAAATACTTTGATGAAGCACCTTAATTCAAGGTGGTTTTTGTCACTGAATACACTACTAAATTAGGTCTAATCATAAATGTATATAATAATCATTAACAAAACATGATGCTCTGATATACATACTACTTAATTGAATTAATTTTTTATCTTACAAAATGATAAAAAAAACCATGTCAATGATGGTTTCTTTTAGATACCAAAACAAACAAAAAGAATATTTATATAAGAACAAATAATAAAATACATTGGGAGAAATATTAAACCTAAATGAAACAAACTATGTATGATCATACTACTAGTAATTATAATAATAATGATGAAAGATTCGTGTTTGAAATGCTTGCTACAGTGTATGTCGTGTGTTGGTCTAGGAAGGTCTCCTCCTAGCCACTTACCGGACGTTCGGACTAGTCGATCTGCTGCGTGAATTTCTGTTCGTCTGGTCATTCACATAGTGGACAATTGCTGAGGTAACTTCCTTGATCGAAGACCGAATCTCGTTATTTTCACCATTATCTACCATGTCCTGGGTCGTCCGTGTTGGAGAGCTCTTCAACTCGACCCCATCAGCACCTCTCTTTTGCTGTTGCTGCGCCAGCAACGATGATGCCAGTCTGAAAATATTTATATGGGTATTAGTTTTACTTCTAATTTTTTTTATTTTTCTAATCCAAATACATATAATTTTAAAATTTAATTTCTTATAAATCTTTTATCTAAAACCAAAATATTTCATCTTCAACAAATAACTATACAAATTTAATTAGGTAGCACATCGTAGGAATATTATTGTAAATATGAGTATTTTTGTACTGAATAAAATATAGATATTATTATTATATTTAATTTTTAAAATTATAAAAATAGAATTCGGTAATAAGAAAAACTTCGGGGTTAATATTTTGTTTGAATTTGCCGAATGTTATTTGAGGTTACACTAAACGAATTTTACTGTAGAATGAATGTACTATTTAATATTTGTTAAGAATTTTCTTCAAATAATGAAAATATATATACTCGTATGCTAATGTAACGATGACAAATGAAATATACAATTTAATACTAGAAAAATTTATGTACTATGAAATTATGAATGATTTACATAAAATATTTTTTCCCAATTTTGATATAAAAAGTACTTGTTATCATTATTTTATGCTATAATAAAAAGTGAAATTTTTCTAATTGAAACATAATAATCATCACGGCTTGTAAAACTGAATGAATACAGGTATGAAAAAAGTACTATAGAAATGAAAAGATACAACTCCATTTACAAATACAACTTATCATTTGACTTCTTCTTCTTATTCTAGTCTGAAGAATGAAACATCAAAATGTTTCATTAAATTTTAGTCACGATATAAATTGGTAATTAATAAATTAGCAGTGACGTCATATTTTTGAATAAACTTATATCAAATTTAACACTTCTTTGATTTATAAAACAATTTCATTTAGGGCAGTTTCGGTGACTTATTGACAGAAGTCATTCAAAGTTATGTTTAAATGTTTNTGTTTCATTAAATTTTAGTCACGATATAAATTGGTAATTAATAAATTAGCAGTGACGTCATATTTTTGAATAAACTTATATCAAATTTAACACTTCTTTGATTTATAAAACAATTTCATTTAGGGCAGTTTCGGTGACTTATTGACAGAAGTCATTCAAAGTTATGTTTAAATGTTTCCCATATAAATATTTAATTAGTTTTAATTAGTTTTTGTGCAATTTTACAAATGAAAATTGGGGAAAATAGCATTCGTTTCTCGACGTTTAATTCAGTTTTCTCGAAGGAAGCTATTCGCGTTGTCGACTTTATCTCCTCGCAGAAACAGCCTTCCTTTTTGAAAAACCAAACTGAAACCGTCTTGAAGCGAAAATAACTATTTATGCATACAAAATAACAAGAATTCATAAATAAATTATGAACCCTTTTAAAAGATATTTTTGTCACAATTTAGTTTAATTGTATGAATTTGATTCTAAAATTGGACAGGTGTGTCTTAAATATTTTTACAACCAATTGCAATATGACAATCATATATGAAAGAAAATTTTTAATACAATAATATCACAGAAATATATTACTAGAATTTGATATGTTATTAATAAAATGAATACTTCAATTTTGATTTCACAAAGAGATATTTTAATATAAAATTGGATTTTTAATTATGTTTCGGATTTATCGATTTTAACAATAATACATAAAGAAATTACTCTATTTTTATGATTAAATTTTGAAATATCTATTATTGAAATTGTTTTTTAAAAATACGAAAACCCAAAACCTCTTACAGAAAATATTGAGAATATAATTTAACACTATACCCTAAATTTAAAAGCTAAATACTTGTTTCATTGTTCTAAATAAAACCATTGCATTGTTTCAAAGAAAATGAAACTGGTTGATAAATTTTTAATTTGTTGGCGAAACAGAATAGTTTAGTCTATTGATTTTAACTATTGAAAGGTCAAAAGGATCGATATCGAATCGTATTTCATGAAAGTCAGTAAATCTCCCCAACTAAGTGCCTGCAATTGAAATCCACATAATTTGAACAAATATCGTCATAATAAAAACTTTAATAGGATTTCCATTAAATGAAAATAAATTACAATAATTATGGTTCATTAAATAATTTACTTAACTATTATAATTCATTACAAATCCTTCACTTTTTAAAATTCCTTTGCTACAATTTTCAACGAAGCAATATTTGAAACATAAAACCATTTGGTATTTTATTAGATTTTATTTAGATGAAGTGTTCAAAAATATGCTCTTTATAATACAATGATATAGATTGTGTTCTTTATAGTTAAATTAATTAGAATTAAATATTTAATATGTGAAACATTTAGAACTTTTTTCAATATAAGGCTTTTGGCAAACTGCCAGCTTGCATATGTTCAAGTTTCAAATCTTCCATAAAAAAGCACAATTAATTACATTCTTTAAAACCCGTTTTGCGGGTTGAACTGTTGATACTAAAACGTTTTGCGTCGGAATTTAATTAGTAGTTATTATTAAATTAAAGCCCATTTGCGTTTCATGAAATTACGTGCCGCAGTTTATGCGAAATTAATTTTGAATTAAAGGTTTTTATTAAAACAAACAGAGCAAAATTATTGAATTTTATTCTTATGCAGAAACAAAAATTTAATTCTAACTTTAAAAGTATTTATTTCTTAGGAAATAGCTAATTGTTTTTAAAGTCTGTTATTTCTAATTTATTTGTCAAAAGGTAAAACTGTTGATTTGTAATTATAAAATATTTAAAAACCAATCTATTATAATAAAATGACAAAACTATTCAAAATTCAATCAATATTACGTCAATTTATTCATAGTTTATCAAATTTTTTTAGGTTTTCACTCAAATCTTATATTGAAATGCCATTAAAACCAGTTCTGGAATAGTAAATTGATTTAGAATGGAATTTACAATACAAATATTCCCCAAACTGGATTTGATTTCAACGCAATAAACTAGGCACCATTATCAATTTAGAATGTAATGGGAAAATATTAGAAAGTAATACCTTTCGGCAGGTGTTCTTGGCACCTGAGCATGAGATAATTTCTCCTGGCTACGCCAACCTAGATACGGCTGTCGATAGGAGCTTCTTATATTCGTTCCTCCATTATTTGATGAATGTATAAAAGAATGCCCGCTACTCTGTGCGTATGTGCCACGGGAAAATGAGCTGCGGCCCGACGACGAGATGCTCGGCGACGTCTGTGTCGAATTCAAATGACTGGTGGACCACCTAAAAATAAATCAACAATTAAATATGGTTCTAAATAATTGGTACACTACCGGAACATTGGATGGAATTACACATGGATTACATAAGTCTTCCATAATTAAGTTTGTTTTAATAATATTATGGAAAATTCAAAAGCAAATTATTCTCTTAAACGAAATTCGTCAAAATAATAGTAAATTGTAATTTTAGGAAATATTAAGAATATTTAATTAAGAATTCCAAGTGGGAAGACATACTCGTACTTTGTCCCCTGTGAATATGCCGTGTTTATTTTTTTCTACAAAATAACAGCGAATTGATCGATTTAAATCAGTCCTTCAATTAACAAATTTAATATAATTTTAATTTCGAAAAAATCGGGACCAAGGAAATTATTGTTATTCTCTAAGCGAACAATTAAATTGGCATGATTTACATTCTACTCAAGCTTCCATAATTTCACAGAGTTTTTAAAACTGTAAAATTATATGGTCTATTTATCATTTGAATTTGTGAGTTTCAAAGATTTAACCTTATATTTACGGAAATTATAATAACTTAAGGAGAACACAATACTTCCATAATTGTCATTTTTCTTATTTTATATCTTCATTCCCAGACTACTGTAGTAGGAACCTTTAATTACGGAAAATACGAACAATCGTGTGTTTCTAATAAGCTTCTACTGTATATTAAATAACCTTTTTTAATATTTTAATATAGTGATTTTAAATGACTAAAATATTGGTTTAATAAATGATTCTTCTTATATATTCATTTTATTTTACTGAATAGATGGCCCTAAATTTGAGAAGACCATGAGTACTCCTCTCAATATGTTACTTCATTTGTATCAGAAAGTCATACTTCTTCAAGTCTTATATTTTAACGATACTACACATGTTTTTTTATTAATTCTTTTAGTAATGCATAAAAGGTCTAATATGTATAATAACATAGGAGTAATACAATAATAGATTATAAGACCAAAGTTTTGATAATATAATTGAATACAAAGCTCCTCAAATACAAAAAATTCAATTGCATATAAATAATAAATCTGCATGTGAGTCCAGTATTCTCACGCCAATTAAAATTGATTCCCACAAATGTTATAAAATCCCAAAACTATATAATATATAATGCATTGTCATCATGATACTAAAGATTCTTGATTTCAATAATACAAAACACAATCACGTTACATAACTAAATGCTAATCGGATTTTAGTAGTTATAGAATATTTCAATTAATTGAATGATTTTCCCAATTGATTATAGAAATAAATACAATGCATTTTTTCAAATTAAACCTATTTTAATGTAAATTCTAAAATAATTTCAACGTACCTTTTGCTAAATCATTACATGATATTTCTTATTATTATCAAATATTTTAAAATGTACGAACATTTTTAGGTCCTTCAGTAATCTTATATAAGTTTCTTCTTAATGAAAATATACTTAAAAAGTATTAATAATCTAGTAAAACTACTTAAGTCATATTTTTACAGTTCACTTTATCGACTGAGCGCTTTATAATTATATAGTTGACAAGGTTAATGATAAGAGCATATCTATAATTGAAACAAACACTGTAAGAATGTTGTTACTAATTGAAACACCTTTTATTTGGTTAAATAAGTTCATCATATCCCTTAATTGAATTGATCATTCCAACATTAAAAAAATATTGAATTATAAATTAGATGACCTCTATCTCTCTTATTAATAAACACAAATCTAACTTGGATTAAGCTTTTCACATACTTGAAAGTATTAACGTTTCAGAAAAAAATTATATTGAATTTTTTCGACTTCCTGAATCTTTAGTATTATTTGTCCATTTTATCGGTTGTGAGCGCAAATTGTAAATTATGTCGTCAAGGTTAAAGATAAGAGCATATCTACATAGAATTGAAACGAATAAAAGCTTCAAAAGCCCTATCAATCTACTGCTTCAAACTATCCAAGTAATTTATATTTCCTTATCCAAAGTTCCGGTAATGTAGGAAACTTAATCTAACCTTGAAAATCCTGTATTGCCATGGTGACTTTGGGATGAAGGACTGAGCAAAAGGGCGCTCTTATCGAATCGCTGCGAGGAGCCCAGTGAGCTCAGGCTGGTCGTCTTCGAGTTGAGGCCGGACCACTTTGGGTGCTGGCCCTCCCCCGCTGGCGTTCCCGTGCCCGACAAGTTCCTCTTCCGGTAGTAGTAGGCAGCGGTGCCCCCGACACTGCCCGTCGTCGTCGTGGTGGTCGGGGACTTGAGGTCGCCGGCTTTGGGCGGGGGCGTGTTGTACTGGCGGTACCAGTCGGGGATGTTGAGCCGCTGCAGGGATGCCTGCACACGCAGCTGGTGCTCACTTAGCATGGGCGTTTCATGGATTTTTTGCAGTTCATTTTCGGGTGGCTGAATTAAATAAACAATAAACAATAAAAAGCAAATTAGACAATAAATTCAATAGACAAATTCGGGCACAGAATGCAAAAGAGGTTAATTCAATTAGTGATTTGTTGGAGGAGTTGCCTGCAACAAATTGATCGCTTCCGCTCTCTGGACACACAGATTTGTTAGAACTGTATTATAGTCGGTCAGCTTTAGAATGTGGGGTGACAAATTGCCTATTCAATTTTGGCACAACAAAAAAAAAAAGACGAGAAGCGCACAAGAAAGACCGAAATCAATATGCTGCAAAAGGCAGAGAAGCAATCGCCAACCAAATTAATTCCATTAATTGGTTTATCACCAAATTATCTTTAATTGGCGTATTGTTATTAATATATTATATATTATGATACCAGAGCTAGAGGGGCGTAATTTGACGCAGTTTGGACATGGTCATTTGTTCAAATGAAAAGAGGACCTTGGCCACTTGAACTTTTTTTTCCTATCTACCCATTTATATAACGTGTTTAATTTGAAGTTGAACCAAGCCAAGACTAATTCTCATCAAATTAGTTTCAAAGGCCCAGAGAGATGATGATTCTGAAGCAGACTTTTATTAATTCCGACACACCAGCAGTCAAAGAAAGGCGGCTTTTGAATGAACGGGAAAAATTGCAATCGCCTTTTAAGAAGTGTCTCTTCATAATCGTCATCAACTTTGTCAAGAGCCCAAGACGACGACGACGGATGATTGTCTCAATTTAATAATAAATGGTCTAATTAAACTTTTAATTGAACTCTTTAGCCATTTTCCATTAACACATCTCGTCCAGCATCGGAGCTATGAACTGAACTCTCATTCCTAAATGAATGGAGAGTAAATATTGTGTGTCTATGACGGGTCGATAAACTCGGTTATTAAAGATTAACCAAATGATAAATAATAATACGGGTGGGAGAGCTGGAAGACCTTGATAGGTCGTCGGGTCAAGAGGGGTGGAGGATTTTTAGAGCGCGGCAGCACTTTTTCCAAGCCAGATCAGAACCTACTTCAAACATCCTCCTCTCGTTTCTGTGGAATTTTCAGCGCGCGGAATCGATTTTCCGTTTTAAAGTCGGCGGAGACGGCAGGGCGACGCTGGGGAGCCAGAGGAGCTAGCACACTCTGGTGTGTCGTTGTAGAGCAGCCCGCCACCCCCCAAAAAACAGTATCCACCTCTTGTCTCACAGTTTTTCACACGCGCCAACACACTCTCTGTAGACGATTACGCGACATTCAGTCTTGTCTTTTAGGTGTCGCATAAATTTCCATAACTATCATTCTCCACTATCCACACACTTCTCCACAGCTATTTTACACCACTGCAAAGTAATACACTTATTAATTCAACAGCTAATTTCCTATCCTCCTGTTATAATATATCTGGTTAATTTATGATGGCCTAAAGGGGCGAGCGACCACGTCGATTGTGGGCTCTAGAAAATTGCAAACAGCACACAAACGTCGTCTAGAGGAAGGAAGGTGTTTGCTATTTTTGTTGGAATGGAAACAGCCTTCGTTTTCATCGAAGCCACCAGCTATTATTTTTCGACGTTTTTAGGTTGTTCAGATGATGGTCCCGATAACGACGAGCCAATTACTGTGATTGTACAACACGGCCCCATGTCGGGGAATTGTCACTACTACTCCAGCGCAATCACTCCACACTGCATTCACTCCAATTTGGTTGGTGAATCTGACTTGAAATCATCATAGAAAATTGCACAGTGACATTTTCACGCTCTTTCGCAACCACTCGAATCATAGATGTTCACCAGAAAGCAAGTCTGTCCACTGGTGTTTGGTGAGTGGAATCAGCCTTCCAGTGGTGACCTCGAAATTTCAACAGTTCTTCTCTACTGCACAGGCGCTCTAAAGGGCTGGGGGTTTATTGTTGCTCCTTGGCGAGCGCGATTTACCCCCAACTGGAATTCGCATATATTCTGCGACTCTCCATCCACCATCCAGTGTCTGGCGACAAGTGTTTTGACATAAAAACCCCATGTCATTGCACATTGAATTTGTGTCAACATTTTAATCATTCCAATGGCCCCCTTCTTCTATTCTCCTGGCCAGGAAGGGTGGCGAAGGAGGAGTGGAGATTGAGAATGACATAGTCAAAGACTGGAATTTATTGCATTCCGATGACAGGGTCGTCACTCATGAATTAGTGATTCCTTTCGACCAAAATTAGGCCAGTTTTATGACAGAGAGAAAAATACGAATACAAATAGAATTCACCTTCGCAATAAAACAACAACCGTTCCGAATAAATTAGCATCAATTACGATATTTGTAGAAATTTCCATAATTTATTCCCTCTATCCAAAGTACTCAGTCCTATGGAAGTATTATGAAATTGCATAGTATCTCTGTCCAATTTTGGAACTCTGGTTGCATAAAAATTCTAGTATTTCGTTGGTGAGGTTGGGTTATATAGAGAAGAGAGTTCATTGTATTATTCTAAACAAAAATATTAGATCCACCAGAGCGCAACGGGTTAAAATGTTTGGAAAATGTTGAAAAGTGCATGAATAATGCACTAGCATTGGACGGTACTGTATATTTTGTGTACTCGTTGTTGATTAGCAAACAGAGATTCACATATGCCTGGCTGATTCCTTCCGTCCTCGACTGTCTATTTATAGGCACATTCCACCGAAACGCTAACCAGCCAGACAGGAAGACCTATACACACACCGGGGCAGCCAGCTTCAGGGCATTTGCGGATTGACAGTATTTTTAGAAGTGCACTGAGTCAGAATGAAAACAGCAACACGGACTATATTATAGAATATTCTTAGAAAGCATTTCTCCCTTCTTCTTGGACTCGGGTTTTGATTCACATTTATCCATGGACTAAGGAATTTTCGCTTTGAGAACAGACATTGGATCTGGCCGATGAAATGCTGATACCGTTTCAATCGAACTCGCTCTCCCTTCAGATGAAATAACTCTACACCAACTTCTCATCCTGTCTTTAAAAGCTGTGTGTGTTTGTGATGAGGAGACACTAAAATAAACACAATCTCTGATGGAAATCTCTCGGAATTTATTTGTTCAGTTTACCCAGCCGATCAATTATAAACACACTACCGTGTGCTGCTGGATTGAAGGTGTTTAACGACACACGCTGTCTTTCAACGGGGTAATGCGCCTTCTCCTGTCTATCTATCTGCTTTGGACACGGGCCAAAGAAAATTTGGAAAACAATTTCCCCCAAATCACCTCTATTCAATTTGCAATTGAAAAAGACTATTTCAAAGTGAATTCCTTAAAATCCTATTAATAAATCTTAAAAAACATTTCTCAGCTTTAAAGAGGTCTTTAACAAAGGCTACCTCTGAATTTCATTACATTGATCACGTATCAATCATTTCTAATGTCCACATTCCAATGTCGAGATTACTATCAAGGCATTATCAAAAACATAATAAAGATTACCCACATTATGACTCATAAACGGAAATTAAAAATTCCAAGATAACAAACAGAATACAATAGACACACAACCAAAACAGAATTCAATAAAGCTGAAAATAGCATATTACAAAGAAAGTTTATCAGTAACAGAATTTGATTATTTACGATGATATTGACCTTGCCAAATCAAATAACTAGATTAATATTTACAGTGTTTTCGGATTATTTACAAAAGTTCAAATAAAACAGCCACTTGAAGCTTTTTTCCTCCTCTTTCATTGTGCGAAAACAAGCTCAAATTAAATATTTATCCAAACACTTCAACACCATTCCGGTGAATTTCAAAAAAATAATAAGCAGAAATGTAATTTTGCAAGAAATTGGCTAAAATTTCCTTCCAATAATTAATGAAATCTGATAATGAGAATATTATAAATATTTTATTGGGTGAGGGAACAAATCTTTGCAGCTGGTCATTCACATTGGTGTTTAATGTTTATCGATCCCAATAATATCGATTAAACCGTTTACTTTCGTTTTGCATCTTAATTATTCATTTGCGGTTAAGGTCAATGCAAATTCAGGGAAATGATATTTTCAATAACATTTGTGAAATGTGATATAATTTTCATACCCATTCAGATTATATTTCAAACTAATTTTCCTTATTTTGTAAAATATTTAAAAAAATAAAATGTATTACCATTTTTCTTTGAATATTACGAATATTACATAATTTTCAAACCACGTTCTAAAGATTATTTCTAAATTATTGAATATTTTTCTCCTTATTATGTAAAACATTTATAGAAAATTCATTGCTATTTTTAATTTAAATATTTTGAAACATTATGGTTGTGATTTCCGAGAAAATCGCGTTACATTTTATTTTCATTTTAATTCCAAGAACATTTGTGCCAATTTAACAATATTTTCACCTGTTGCTAAAACCGTTGCATTAGTTCAGTGGCCAGTGAACGCAATTAGCAGAGAGATATCAATTGTCGTTCTATCCAATTAGCTCCATTTTTAGTTTTGTGGTTGTTCCATTTTCTACAGATTAATTTTAATTTCAACCAGTTGAAACAAGTACAATGGATTATTCCACTAAATACATTGTTGGTGTAATTAGGTAGCTTCCATTCTACCTATGATTGAAACCATTGCCAAAGTTTTAATTCTATTGCTTTTAAAATTTTATTACATAAAACGTCTAAACCAAAACAGTAATTTAAACAACGTGTGGGTAAAATGAAACATAATTAAACACGAGTAAAGTTCTAAAATACGAATGAAATGAGTTGTTTAAAAGATACGAATGTTTAATTTTGTGTTTTTCCAACCAGTTTTTTTTACCAAATTTTATACAATTCGTTTATTAGCTAATTTACGTAAAATATGAAGTAAATAATGATCTAAAACTAATAAACCCGTGACAGAATTGAGAAATTAAACGACAATTAGACACCTCAATCAACATTTAAGATAAATTTTATATTTGGGAAAAATTTAATTTGATTAATAAATCATGGCGTACTTTATTGTAGTGGAAAAAATGTCAAAATTATAATTTTTAGTAATTAAATATTAGTACAAAGTATAATATGTACGAAATTTTGTGTATTTACACGATTTGTGATTGGCTGTGGATATTGAATAATGCATAATTAAATAGGATTGAATTATGGATTTCTTTCTAGAGAGAGCATTGGCTACTATTCTACTAAAATGTAAACTTTTTTCAATAGATTTGTATAACAAATATTTAACATATTAGTTTCTCTCCAGGGGATGCTCGATTTCATACAATAAATATGGCAATTTTATCTTTAAAATACTGTTTAGACGTGTTTGAAATCAAAGAATGGTAATTATCAGATTTTCTACTATCATCATCAATTGAATTTTTCCAAAAATTGTATTAAAAAACACACAGATTTCTGAAATAGTGTTGGATTAATGTAAAAATATAACTGCAATTCCATTAAGTTAAATAATTCTAGTATAAGAATTAATTTAATCACGAGTCACATTTATTATTTAAATATAAATATTACTAAACAAGACACAAAATCTATTATTTAACAATATTTAAAGCTTAAAAGTCCAACAGAAAAAAGTGAAAAAGGCAAATATTTTGGCTTAATTTTTGTTTACATTCTTTAAAATTAAATGAACAAACAAAACCTCAACTATTTAGCATTTGGCCAGTAGGGAGCATTGTAAATTCCAAGCCCACATTTTATGATAAACCACATGAAAAATTCATAAGAAATTAAAAATCAGTCAGCAGCAACAACAAAATTTATGGACGTCATTCAGAAAAGAAGCAGAAAAAGTCAAGTACTTGTCGAAAGGCACTTGATGGGAGAGAGAGAATGATATCTGGGTTAGTTTTGCGGCGAAATTCCGCAACAGAATCAATATTTAAGAACATCTTCAATTGTGGCATTCATTTAAAAGTATAGTCACTGAATAATTCAGCACTAAAAATAGGTCCAATGTCAACATCAAGGGTTTTCCAATCGATTGGACTAATAAAAGTTTTAAACGAATTCGATTATCTATTCGAGTTTAGATTGAACGCCATTTCCAAGCTCTCCAAATCTTAAAAGCAGTGTAAACACACTGATATTGAATTTATAATTTAATTACACCTCATCAATTAGCATTTATTTGCAATAACTCAGTAGATCCAAACGCCATCACTCGTACTGTAAACACAAACAACGTCTCGTTAGAATTTCTTCTCAGCGGATAAAAGTGTGATCATCACTTAGAATTTCAAGGGCAATGAGAGGTTATACCATACTCCGGATTTGGGAGGTGGTCCATTAAATAAAAGTCAACTGGACAAGGCAATAGTTATTACCCACAGAACAATGCAACTTATCATTAGACCGGTGGCATTTCGGTTTTGTATGACGTAATTTTGTTTAGAGAGGATCGAGGTTCAGGTAAAAAATTCAGAGATACCATAAAAATTCCAGAACCCCTTTTAACGATATCGGTTTCCCTCCGAAAAGGAACACATTACAAACAGCTGAGATCCTTCTTCTTTTTTCCAGAACAATAACAACAATCGCACCACATTCCTCCCTTTATTTCCAATTTGGTGGACTGCATTCATTTTCAAACCGGATTGGATTGGAACAAATCTCGGCCAGAGAGACTCGGTTTTTACATAACTGTCCACAGAGATTTCAAAGCATTCCACCAAGCTCCGATTTGTGAGTTCAGTGTGTAATGTGTATGGCGAATTATTTAATTTTCAAGTCACATGCGTTCCAAAAACGACAAATGCTCCTCTGTTTGACTGTGGTGTGGCGGAATTAATAGCTAAGCTACCACGCAGAGATAGATGGAAAACAATTAAACGGCCCCACTCTCTTGTCCGCCGCCACTCGCTCTCAAGTCTCAACCCAGATAAAAAATTACAGCAAATCTCAAAAAGCGATTATGAATTATAAATCCACCATTTAGTCTTCATTGCTTTGGTCTGTCTCAGACTCTGTATAAGTGTCTGTGTCTTGTGTGTTTCTCAAAAATATAATTGAACTTTTCTTTTGTTTACATTTTTTCCCACTCATTAGACACAAATACCAAAATACACTTGCACATGTCGGATATGCTGATGATGGCCACACAGTCGTAATGTTAAAGAGACAACGGACTGACTTCAAACGGGCCTAACAATGAGTAAATAAATCCATAAACACAGTCTGAGCCAAAAACCTCAAAATAATGTTTTCAAACCCAGATAAATGTATAATATAACAATTAGTCTAACAATTGTCCAGTATTTTTTTATTATGAATTGCTGAAACATCAATAGAGCTTCTAGCACTAGTTAAAGAAAATATTGTCTTAAAAGTCTCTTTAAAAGGCTTTTGCGGATAAAATTTTTAGAAATTATAAAACAAACAGTCCAGATTAAATTACGACAAATTATAAACGAACAGTAAATGACGTCACTTATTCAATAATAACAGATGACCTATTAGATTCACCGACTTTACTAAAATTTATATAGTTCATTTGAATAATTTAACCATGTGCAAGATGGGGATACATGATATAATACTCTCCCTATCTCAACGAAAGTGTGTTTGGCTAAACATCATAAACGATGACTTTTTTGAAAATATTTGTGTTAATTTATTTAAAAATGCATAAAATTTTGTATAAAACATCCATAAGCATTATTAAACATATAAACCTTTTTTAAAACACTCGCTACGCTCGTAACTTTACATAACCCTTGTGTTTAATAATTTCGTATCTTATCGACCTAGTTTTGTAAATAACTATTATAAAGAGAATCATTTTTATTTGCTAATTAAATATTTAATTTTTCCATTACAAGGGTAATAAAAAGGCTAGAAATTCAACACAATAGTTTAGCTTCCATTTATCAAAAACTAAACAAATATCTTGAAAAATGCATTCTCATATAAACAAAATGAAAATAAATAGAAAAAACCTTTTCAGGTACGTAAATAAACAGATAAACTTTAAAGTAAACATTTTAGTTTACATAAAATTACATAATTATTTCTAGAAAACCATTTAAAAATTAACAACCTTGTTGTTCAATGACTTTTGAGGAATAGTTAATACTTTACTTAAAAGGAGTTAAAAGTCACTATATTCATTTTTTTGTGCAAAAAATTGAAATAAAGTTTTATATTACTCCACTAGTTTAATAAAAACCCCTTTAAATGGGTATATTTTTGCACTGGACTGTACTTTAGCAAATATGAAATGATTTCGCTGACAAATGGACGGATGGGCACCGGAAATATATTATCCTTTGAATTCGACACGATGTCTTTGAAGAAATTTGCTCGAGACAAAACAATTTTGCCGAGTGAGCACAATTTGAATGCAGAAGAGTTGGGAGTTTTGATGTGTTTTGTCTTGTCTTTGGCTAAGAGAAAGAGAGAGAGAGGAGAATTTCCAAACACAATTTCCATTGTTTTCGGGCATCTCCATCTATGGAGTCAGTTTCCGAATATAAACACAGGCACAACAGACACACGCACTGGCGCACACTTTAATGAGACATGTTCCAGCCTTCTCTGGGTTTACAATTTGGGATTAGTGGGGTCACGTCGTGTTCGAGTGGCTAACTCAATTAGGAGTGACGCCCGGTCAATTTTATGGGTTTCCGTCGTCGACTCTCTTTGAAAAGCGAACATTTATAGGACTATGGGACTCTAATGGACATAGTTTTTCTTTAAAAGAACTACTCACCAGGGTGTAAAGTTGGTTCTCCTTATCCAGTAAAAACTCCATGCTTTTGTGTGGTCTGCCATGGTGTTCGCCTGGCGCACTAATCACTGGATGCGTTCCTCCATTGTGGCTCTGTCGCACCGAGATTGGTCCATTTCTATTCGGATTCTGCTGGTGCTGGGGATGCAGCTCCATTAAGCTGCGAGTTTTTCCCGTTATCACCGTCTCATGGGTGTCCAGGTTCGTCTCAATCAGTCCGATGGGTGATTGAGAGGAGGGTGGCTGCTGTTTCCTCATCACCACCCGCTTCGGATTGTGGCTCACGAACCGGAAGTCCTCGGACACCGTGGAAGAGTTCAATCTGTCGTTGTTATTGCCGTCCCTCAGCTCCACAACTGCGCCATTTCGGTCGTAATTCACCTTTGGCAGACCGACAATATTGTATTGTTGCTGATTTGGAGGAGCATTTGGCGATGGAGAGGAGGACTGCGCAGAATCGGGAGAACCCCTCTTCGACGACACCCCCACAACACGTGGAGGCAGCTTTGGCAATGGCGGTTTCTTATGCACCACCTTCTCTTCCTGCAGAAACTGTTGCATTCCCCCACAGTTGTTCATGTTCGGGGGCAAGGTGTTGGCATTCCTTCCAATCATTCCCCCGTTATTCGCCGCCGTTGCTTCCTGTTCGGCCCTCAGAAACATCTGTTGTTGCTGGTTTTGATGCTGCTGCTGCTGCTGTTGTTTTTGGATGGCCAATTTCTGTTTGGTAAAATGATCTAGTTTATCTACGGGATCCTTTAACGGGATGTAGATGAAATTGTTGTTGGCTGGGCTACATTTGTTCGATGATGAGTTCTGTGTGTAATGATGGGGTGCTGTACTATTTATGGATGACTGAATGGGGGATGTTTCTGGTGTTGTTGTCTGTTTAACGGGGGCGATGATTTGATTTTTGTCGTTCTTCAGACTTTCCTTCTTTGAATTTTTTAGTGAAAAGCGGAAGTTGGAAAGTCGCGAAAAGAAACTGTTCTTCCGCTTTTTGCTCTTCTTTTGGGGCTGCTGCTGCTGCTGTTGCTGAAGATGATCTTGGACGATCATCTGTTGTGTAACATTATTCGTGTTGTTATTATTGTTGTTGTTGATCATGATTGTGCTACTATTATTCTCTACAGTTACATGAGGCGCAGTATTTGGAATTTGTGATCTCATCATTTTGAAATTCGAATTATTGTTATTCACACCACTACTACAACTATTATTGCTATTATTTTTGCCTGGCCTATTATCTTCTTCACCACCCAAATTTACAGAATTATTATCCACCGTTTTTTGGACCACCACTTTATTATCACCACCAGAAGAATTGCTATTATTCTTCTCCACCGAACTATTCCTCGCACTCGATTCGACTATAAAATTACTACTCTTTATTAGACCACGATCACTTTCACTACCATTTCGAGGCTGCTGCTGTTGCTGCTTTTCGCCTTCTACGATCACCTGGAAAATGTTAAATAATGATTAATTTATTTTTTCTATACCAACAATCGCGTTTCACAGTTAATTATTTTATCTTTTTGGTCATTTTTTATATTACGCGCGGAACGACACTCACGATATCATTCGCTCGCCTCAAAAAATAATTTCTTCAAAACTACTTCTTTTTACAAAAATAATAATGGTGATGGTGATCGTTTAACGTCTATTATTTGAATTCATTGGAATGGTGTGTTTTTTTCAGGTGAGAGAAATGCAAATATCGGATGCACTCTTTTAACAAAATAAACACACCATTTCACCACTTTGTGGTGTGATTATTTGGTGCGAGGGGGACAATGAATGAAACCAACAGAAGTTTCGTATAGGCATTTCTTGGTTTAAGTATGCTTCACTTATTTCCCCTCCATTCGATATACAGACAATCTGAGTGAAACAAAGATATTCGCCACTTCATTTACAAATTCACGCGCTCATTTCAAATAATTGTGAACTTTTATGAATGCGTCTATTAAAACAAGATATTGTAAATGGAATACAAATTTCATAATTAAAAATTAGTTTTGAATAATCTCAACGTAAAACCTATTTCAATTATAAATAAAAACAAACAAATCAAATCGTTTCGAAATTGAAAAAGAAGAAGAATACATGTGGAAAAGAAAGAGAAATATCAATCGTACTCCCTCATATTGCACATTTGAAACATTTAAACATGTTGACGGGTGGAAATTAATCTCAACCGTTTTAATCTTTTTAATTTTAATAATCCATTTTCGTAATAAATCTAATTTTATGGCTGAAATTTTGTTCTTTTAAATCATCAATTTTATTTCTATTAATTTGTTTGCTATTAAAAATAATATATTTTAGATCAAATCTAATCAACATCAAACTTAAATTTTTAACATATTGAACTTATTCACATCTTCAAAATCTTTGTTTATTATCTTCCTCAATAGTTTTGTAAAATAGTGATTATATTGCTAAAATTAATATAAGTTATTTAAAGTAGGTGAAACTTTAATTTACTCGTTTGAAGCAAATGGTGAATTGCTTTTGATTTGTTTATGATTAAAAATGATTAAAAACAGAATCAAATCAACATTATTTCGATTTGTTTAAAAATTTATATATTTTTTTATTTGAAATTGAAATAAAGTTGAATTGATTTTGACTGAAAATAACACGTTTTATTTATTATTTTCGTCAATATTTGTTAAAATGCTAATTGCTATTATATTACAAAAATAAAATACAGCAGAAGCCGGTTAATATGATTTCGCTAATAGTGACCCTCCGCTTAATATGACGAATTTCAAATTTAAGTTTGATTTAAATGCATTATAAAATCTGTGTTTATTGTGACCATCCGGTTAATGTGATCATTTTTTGAGAAATTTTGATAGATTTCTGAGAAATTTTGTCCGGTTATAGTGACCGACATGATTTTTGTCAGTCATTTAAAAAAATGATTGAAAAACTATGTTGGGTATAGAACACAGATGTGAATATTATGCAAAATATTTTTTGAACTATTTCTTTTTATATATTATTTCCATATATTAAAATGTATAAACCAACAGAATAGTAGTTATATTTTGTTTTTTCTTCTTTAATATGCTTAAGCGGATGGCCGCTTAGTATGGCCAATTTTCCAGTTCCCTCCGATGTATTATTAACCGGATTCTACCGTATATGTAATTTTAACTTAAAATATTATTTTGGATTTTACAAAATAATATTACTAAATTATTTTTACAATTTTGTAAAAAATTGAAATGAGTTATGTTTGTAAAATATTTTAATTCATTTAGATAACTCGATGACCCATACAAAAAGATTAGATAAGAAAGAGATAAGAAAACGATCTGCAAAAAACGTTTGAGCATCAAAAATCAATTCATCATAAGTAAAGTACTCGTATCTGTTATGGAATCTTAATCTTTGTGAAATCTTTATCTTTAAACAACAACTGATAATCGCGTCATAAATAACTAAAAGATCAGTGTGTGAAAAATGGTTATCAGTTTCTTTTTATCGGAAAGTAAATAAAATCAAAAGGTTTTATACCAGGAACAAAAACAACCAAAAGATAATAAATAAATTCCCGAAATCGTAAAAGAGATCGTAGAAATGCAATGATTATTTACCTCAGAAATTCCGTTAATCGGCGTGATCCGAGTGGTTGTGGTGATCTTGATGATCTGTTTATTGGACTTTGTTGACGACGACGACGACGACGTGGGATCATCCTGCTCTGATTGTTGAGGAATTGCGACGATATTAATGGCCTGTGTGGTTGTGGGAAGAGCGCCGAGACTCGACGATTTCTCATCGTTAAAGTGCAAATCTTTGAAATTGTCATTCTTCTTCAAGCCAAAATAATCATCATCTTCCTCCTCGTCAGTGGTCTGCTCGTTGTGACTGTTGTTCTCCTCGAGAGAGTCATCGGACAGCGAATCTTGCTGCCGCCAGCTGATCTCTGAGACGATCGGATGAAAAGTGACCTCTTTATACAACGATCCTCTCGACTGATTACTCAAAATTCCCACGGTTCTAGACTTGTTTTCTGGCATGTCTGAATTGAAGCGCGTCTCACTGCCAAACCGCTGAAATGAGGACAAGTTTGGCGTACTCACAACCATGTCCTGCGCAGAAATCGAGCTTTGAATCGGTTTACTCTCCTGAATATTGTCATGGCTGGCTCGATAATACGTAGGACTGGTCTCCATGATCGGGAAATTACATCGCTCCAGACTGGCCGCGTAACAGGTGACCAAGTTTGTGGGATCACGATCAAATGTAAGACTCTCTCTTGAGGAAGTCGTTGAACCGCCTGCCGAGGAAGGAACTGTACTGCTGGGTATTTTCAAATTCTCCGAAGAATTGATCTTTCTCGAATGTGATTTCCTTGGTGGTGGTTTCGGAGGTTTTCTTATGTTTAAAATACCCACGATCGGCTCCTGTTCCATCTCATCTTCATCCTCAATTAACGGCTCGAAATTACCGCACCGATCGTTAATAATAGAAAGATTCTTGTCGAAATTGAACGAAATTTCGTCTAAAAGTGTGATCTCTGGATTCGCGATCGTTGGCCTACTTGGTCGTGCAGTCGAAGTCTTTGAATAGTTGTCCATTTTTGTGAAGACTATCCGATTATTATACCCGTCCGAGTAATCCAAGGCAGTCAAGTTGCTGTAACTGGCTGTAATGAGCCCGGCTCGGGACTGAGCAGGAATTCCGTTGGCACTTGTGATTGCTGATTTCGGTTGGAAGATGTTTGCCAGATCTAAGCCCGTTTGATGGGCCACAGACACTCCACCACCGCCGCCACAATCTGGATAAAAATAATTCTCTAGCGACTCATATTCACTCTCCTCATCGTCATCGTCGTCGTCACCAACACTGAACTCGCGATTTTCGTACTCGTCCGAATTTTCCAAGAGGAAATTCAGACCCTCTGGAAAGCTAGTCACTTTGAGAAAGTCGTCTGAACTCTCCTTGAAACCACCATCACTAGAACCACCGAAACCCTTGTCCTTTGACACTAAATTGGCACCACAAATAGACTTTTCCGCTGACAGAGACGAGAACTGTGCCGCCGCCTCAGGATTCAAAAATATTATATTGGGGAGACTGCGGGACGTACTCCGCTGACTGAATTTTCTCTTTTTCCTGAAGAAAAACTGGCTCTTCTTTTTCTTCTTGAACCGTTTGTTTTCATCTTTATTTATAACCGCATCTGATGACGGTATAGCCAATGATAATTCCATCGGTTGTTCAGTGTCGTGGTGTTGGCTAAGATGATGATGAGGATGATGATTCTGGTACTGACGAATCTGATGCTGATGACGATGATGGAAGTGGCTCTCTGTATTTTTATTGTGGTTTATATTTAGAAAATTCTGAAAATTTCTCTCCTCACCGTTGACTGCTGCGCTATAAATCTCCTTTTTGCAAAGATCGCCCGAGTTATTGTTCTGGCCACTGCCAATCGGACCGCCCGTAAACGTAAACAGTTTCACCTCTGACTCATCTTCATCAGACACTTCACTAGAGTACTCGTTAAAGTTTTTCCGATTGTTCAAACTATCACTGCCCAACGAGCCCGGCTCTGAGGAGGACTTTACCGATCCACAATTGCATCCACTCCCTTCATTCGAGTCTGGGGAGTTTTTCAGCAGTCCAAATGAGTGTTCACCACAATAACCACTATCCTCACTCAACTCTTCTAGCGAGTTTTTGCCCCTATTCCCGTTCCCTCCTAAAGTCCGACCTTCACATTGGCAATTGGCGATCTCAGAACTGAGTGCCACCTTTTTGGGACCGATTGCAATCGCAGCTTGTGGCGTTGACGACACTTCTGTGTTCTTCAGGTGGAATTTTATGGGATTGAAAAACGATGATAAGCCTTGATTCTGTGCCTTATCAGCGCCAAAAGGTGTGTTCGTCACTAGTTTCGTCTTTATTGACACTGTGACCGGTGTTTGGGGCAGTGTAGAAAACTGCTGCTGGCTCAAAGGGATAAACCGTTCGAAATCCTGGTGGTCGCCGTTCGAATTGGCGACCAGCAAAGGCGACGACGAACTGAACAAGTACTCGTTCTGCAGCTGCCTTTCGAGCGACTCAAACTGAATCAAAGACGACGATCTACTTAGTGAGCTCTCAGAATCCGAAGCATAATCCAACAAGGAGTCATCTATGCGGTACCTAAAAACAAGACAACATCAGTTTCACTGTTTCTTCAGAACTTGTGTATTTGCAAAAACCACTAACCTCTTTTTGTGAAAGTCCGTCTCATCAATTAGAGCGTCTAATCGAATTTTCTGAACGTTGGGTTTAGTCACGCTTGTGATCATAGGGTGCGGTAGGTCTTGATCTCCACCGATCGCGATCACCTCGCTCACAGACCGATCGTTGAAGCAAAACAGTTCCTGTCGTCTTCGTTTCGGCGGACAGAGAAAATCCCTCTCCGAAATCGAGTCCCCGTCGTCCGGGTTCTTGGTTCCCAACCGGATTACGGACCCCGTCTCACTGCCCGAGCTGCAATCGTTCTCGTAACTCTGAATCGACCAGTAGTCCCGGGTGGAGTCCTCGTCGTCACTAGTCTCTTCGAGAATCGGCTCCAGAATGGCACGTGTTTGTCCGTCTGTACCCCAAGAACGTACACAAAATTATCCAATTAATGAGAATTTGTTTAAAACACAGGGAGAAGCAAAATACGAGTAGTCTGACGACATAGAGAGAATCGTTAATATAGTTAAAACAGGTTTAGTTTTAAATTGTTATCTTGGAAGATCAATATTGAATTTAAATTTTGTTTTTCCTTCGAGACATTAATTTATTTTACTTAGGTATACGTATAGGTTCGTGATTTATTTAAATCGAAAATATATTTTATTCAATAAACTCATTTGAAAATCATAATAAACAAAATTATATGTTTAAATTATTATAAATTACTATCTTAGGAGATAAAGAAAATTTATTGTATAACACAATATAAGTACATATAATATATAAAGCTATGCAAATACCAAAATTCAGTAAAGAAATATATAATTTTAGTTGTAATTAAAAGATGTTTTGGAAGGACTGAAGAATAAATGATTTATTATCTTGATTAATCCTCGGTTGTATGCTATGTGTTGAAAATTTTTATATTGGTGATTTCCAAGAGATATCTCGTTTTTATTTGGTAAATGGTTTCGTTGAATCTACATTCATTTTCTGACTGATTAATCATTTGACCTGGTTAATTGAAATAATTGTTGTTATATAAATGTGAATATGATCCGTGAATAGCTGGTAAATCGAACTAAATATCCATATTACTAACACTGAACAAATCCCTAAAAGTGTACAGACCTATACTGCCCTAGTGTGCGGTGCCGAATGGCGGGCCAATGAAACACTTTTCCTTTCTCATTCTTATTTATCATTATATTGAGGTACTACATCTAGCGACAAATTAGTTCAGGCCAGCAATTGCGTTAGGGAGCGAAAACTTGGGCGATATACGAGGATGGGCGTATGATTGTCCACCATACACCCGGTGATACGTTATCGTGCATCTTTACAATGATCTTATCCATATATTTATATATGAATAAGGGCTATAATCCCCGAGCGGGTTCTGTGCCCAACCTACCATTCCAATTAAAAGACCCGTTTAAGATATTAAAAACGGTACCTTCATAGGGTTATTTATTATTATCTTGTTTATGAAATAGCTTAATTACGATAGCACAATTAATTGTGCAACAAAATTAATTTATCTCAAATAACCTTCAATAAAAATATAACATAAAGTGTGTATTTCGTATTGTATGTATAAATTAAATTGTAAAGAAATATTTTTTTGAATAAATGTAATTAAACTCCATTCTCTTCTCATAAATATTACAACAAAATTTTTATATAACCTTAATTTTTTTTATAAAAAATTAACATTTAATTGGACAAAATCACTTTTTAAAATATGTTTAAATAGTTAAAAAAATATACAATCTACACCCTGTTTTAAAATGTGGTTGTTATTCACTTTATAAAGTGTTTTAAATGATTCATTCTCAGTAAAGTATTTCATCTCATTTTTTCTCTCTCTAGATTATGTTAGTAAACAGCTTCAGCTGTGGCATTTTCATGGTATTAGAATATAGAACAGAGCCGCTTTTAACAGCATTGAGATTAGAAAAATACATGGTATAGAAATGTTAATTACATTTTAAAAACCGAACCCTTAATCAGAGTTATTGCTCTTTAATCTCTTGTTAATGTGAAGAAGCTCATAAATTGAGTGTGCACTCGGTCCCATTTCATCAGAATGCACTCACAATATCCATAATAATTGATCAATTAAAAACACTTTGTACCAGAGCAGTGAAAAGAGAAAATTTAAATAATAATTAAAAAGTTTAAAAGTGGTGGCGTCTTACCTTGGGAAGAGGGGAAAGATCCCCAGTTCGATGACATCATGTCGAAAAGTGTCAGTTGATCCATTGTATCGAAATTTATTGGCCTTTATATTTCGGCTTAGCACAGATCCCACAGCTGTGGGAATTTGTCATCAACAAATGCACGTAGTCGTCGATCCGATCCCCTTTCTCTCGGCGCGATCATTCATTTGCCACACGCCAGCATTCGGTCGCTGCTTGCAAAAATTTCGCCGCCGCTCTGCTACACCTAAATTTCGTAGAGATAAAGAAAAGTAAAACAAAAGCACAAAAAATAAATACAATTTTCGACATGAATTTCTTTATTGTCTTGCTAACACTTTCTTTAACCCTCTAACGCCTCATTCACAAAACTCGAGATCATGTAATTTTCTTGTTTCAACAAGGTGAAGTCTAATGCGAATTATTATTATACTTAAATCCCCCATCATGATCAGAGCTCAATAACACCAGTTATTAGGACAACAAATTCGTTTTCATGGATCTCGTTGTTCAGTTAACTAAAGCCAATATTTATTAAAACACAAATCAAGTTAATTTGCTGTTTGAATTGAGCCGCCGCCTCTTAAAAAACAACAGTGTGCAAAAGAAGAAAATCGCGAAATGTATATGAATTTTTCTTTCCACTTCGTGGAGCGCGCGCACTTGATCGTAATTTCGCTTTTAATTATATTGAAATCTATGATTATTTGCAAACTTTCCATTTCATGAAAATTTGCACAGAAGAAGAAAGAGTCGTCGCAAATGAAAGGAAAATTCTAAATTGCGAATTCAAGCGGTGTTTGTCGCTCAGTTGGCACTAAATTCATTTTACTGACGATCGAGCAAAATTGGATCGATATTCCACATCATTGGACAGACTCTTTTTCCAGTGAATGAAGAAGAGCCAGCAAAAAATGATATAATAATGAAAGTTTTTGCAAAATTATTAACTCTCTCGATTGCAGACGATTTATTATACTGCTCTTTATGTATAGTAGTATTTACCATCTTTAAGGGCTTGGCTTCGCCTCTTGACTTGACATGCGTGAATTGACGCAATAAATTACGATCAAGACTCAATTACTATTCATAAACCACAAAGACAAGGGATCCTACATCAAACCAATTAAAATATACGTTTCACCCAACCGGAAATGTAAAACCATGTATTTAAATTAATTTAATGGAGAAAATAGTTTATGTAGTGACAATAAAATTGAATTAAAATATTTTTGAATTCATTTTGAATAAAAACATGATTAGTCATTTATGTTTTATTCAGTTTGAATGCAAATAATAAAACACGTCATTTATGAAATATCCACTAAGATGACACTTATTCCAAAGTTTAAGGAAATACCAAAATAACCGTTGATTTATGAATCAGGTTTTCCAATTATCACATTTTTGCAATTTAGTAGAGGCTGAAATCCACAAATAAATTTGTTTTTCGGACATCTATTCAATTTTATCTGAAAAGATTTATGAATATGGAATTGTTTACTCGTATTAAGACATAGTTTTTAATAAAAATGTTAGAAAATTATCGACAAATTGTTTTACATATAACAATATCCAATAGAATCGTAAATCTAAAGATATAATAGCACTCATATTAACTCAGGTGTTTACTAGACAATTAATGATGTGCCAATCATTTTTGCTCAAACACACACAAATTAACATATTTCATCTGTGTTTTTTTTATTTACTCCTATTGTAAATTTATTTTTGCTCTATTGTCCACACAAGTTCCAGCAAAAACAAGACTTTTGTATATAAAAAATTGCCACCTTTAAGAAAAAAATGATAAAGTCGTCCATGAAAAAAGTTCTAAGAATAAATCTGGAGAATTTTTATTTAGCTTAAAGAGCCATTTACCAATTAGAATAACTGCTCTAACCGGCAGATTATTTGCGCGCCAACTTGCACTTCAATGGAAGAAAATTGTTACGGGGCGAACAATGCAAACAGTATTTTAAATTAGCAAACTGTAAATTTGGAACGCAAACACAGAGTTGGTTGTAATTGAATTAGGAACAACATTTATAAAACACACAACAATGCCGAATGAGTGGCAAAAAATATGCAGCCATAATGAGCTAAATGCTTCAAATGCGCGATTTATCGTCATTAAAATAGTTACTGTCGTTTTAAGAGATTTGAAAGGTTAGTTTTCGAAAAGAAGGCAGTTAACGCTATAAGACGCAACCGACAATTGAATAGCCCTTGAAAATTAAATTTGGATTTCGCAATACGAATGCAATCATGTCAATATTTTTAATTTTAGATCAATAAAAATTTAAAATTTATATTTCGTAATGTTTCATAAAAAATTAAAATGAATCTTTAAAATTCAAATATCGATGAAAAAAATAAATAAATTGGAGCCATATGTGAACAAAATATCGTCCAAAATAAATTGTTCTAATACTTCAGAATCCAGATCATACAAGTAAGTTGTGGGTTGGTTTGAGGAAGTGAGAAACGTTTAAATACCACAAAGATCGTTTCAACTATATAGAACTATATACGATCAGTTTATGGAATGAAAAATAAGGCATATTAATATTATTCTAGCTTCTCGAACACCTGTTCAAAAATAGTTATTTATGATACAAGTATGTAAAGTCAAATGTTTTTTAATGAAAAAAGTGTGAAAGATTAAGACAAATACATATGAGTGTTTCATCTTATCCGGATTAATAAGAATACTTTACACCCAAGTAGGACGTTTCTAGGAATCCTTCATAAAATGTAATTGATTATTTTATGAATATTTGATGTAATCTAAATCGCATGAAAAATTCCCTTTCAATTTATGTAAGGAACATGAGTAGACTCAAGACTTTTCGTATCTATTTATTTTTCAGTGAATTAGTAGTCAATTAATAATACCTAGACCAGTTGTAAACGGATCCAGTCAATCCGCCCATTTTAATGCTGTTATGGCGCCATTATTTATAATTCGCTATCCAAAGGTAAGCTTTTCGACATTGATTCGAATTTTTAAATCGCTATTGAAAAAAGTCATAATCTACGAATAAATTTGTTTCAAAGTCAATCTTTCGGGGCCATTTTGAGGACAAAATTGTACAATTTTTAATCCAGGCTGTTGAAACGGTCGAATAGTACCCGAAACCGATCAAATAGAGACCGTTGTAACGGCAAAATATTTTTTAAATTAGTTTTATGTGAATTTTTTTTAAAAAGTACAAAAAAGCGTATGTCCTGCTCGGATGTAAAACCGGTTTTTAACTCAGAAACGATGAAAAACCCTCCTAACTGCTCTTATTTCTTAGCTCATTTACACCCTCCTTGTACCACAATAAACTATTTTTCCACAAGTGCTTAAATTATTCTGAAACTCATATTAATGAAAAAAAACTATCTTTTCTTTCGGGATTAAAAAATAATTATGTTTGATTGTGAAATTAAACAAAAAGAACCAGTTATAAAAGGGAGATGAAGTACGAATTTTTCATTCTTATAATCACATTTTCATTGTATCTTGCAGTAAAGAATGTTGCAACGTGAAATGTTTCAATTTTTATTGAAGCAAGAGGCAATTAAAAAGCCATTTTATTTGTCTAAATTGGGAAAAAGTTATTTAAAGAGTGAACACAAACAAATACCGGCATAGTTAAGTGGTAAATCGCAATTGAATTCGAGGGTTGGCTGTACAAATAACTTCCATATGTGAAATTTCAATATCAAGTTGATATCGAGTTGAGCGAGCGCGCACATTTCATTCCAAATCGGTGCAAAGAAAACGTGTTCAAGCTGTTAACGAGACACACATTTGACCAGCGCGCAGTGCACTTTAATTTAAGTGTGTAACTCGAAATTGATACTATTTATAATTTCCTGGACTCGAAGAAACTCGAATGCCCCCATGAAAAAATAATCTACTCAAATCGGAAATTGCGATAAGATAAAAACTAAAAGCGTAAATCGGACAATATGTGTGTTTAATTAACGGTATCTTTTAGGCACAAATCACAGCGCACTATCATTGCACTGTAATCTTTATTAATATCTCTCTCTTTCTGTTGGTAATTGGGTGTATAATTCATTTGGCATGTTGTTTGTACTCATTCGTGTGTTTTTATTTGCTTTCAAGGTTAATGCGTCGTCGTCGCGCAGTTTCTCGCACTGATCTACCTTTCCCTCATCATATCACATAAAACAATTATTCCGAATTTGCATCCGATTTGTACGTTTTTATTACTACCCTGTCATTATATACGAGACACGAAGAGAAGAATTTAAATGAAATTATTATATCTACACGATTTTCATTAGAAACATCAAATGTCGACAACAATGAATTTAATTTTAATCACCATCGCCATTTGAATTGCAAACGTATTTTATATCATAATTTCAATGTGTTTATATAACCTAATGGACGAAAAATTGAGCAATAAACTTTTGTCACGAATAATATTCTCACATTTTGCTAATTTTATGTACTAGCAAAGAAATAACAAAGGCGAATTCTAGAAAAGATTAGTCTTTATGAGTTTAATTAAAAATTTTATTTCAAATATTTGTCAATGATAATGAACGGTAATGATAATAATAGATACAAAATAGATAATTTCCTAGTATATTTTAAAATTTAAAATATTCGTAGAATAAGAGTCACAAAGAATATCCTATTTTTTACTTTTTATAGCAAAATGTGGCTATTTATGATTAAGTTCCATTGACTCCAAAATTGTTTTTTGTACCTATTCCAATATTTAAGATTTATTCATCTTTATCGTTTGTAATCTAGATAAACAACTTTTATTGTCAATCAAAGTTATTAAAACTACTAATTTAATAAATCTCTAATGAGGTGATCCCGCACTTTGACCTGAAGATCTATTGTGCTCCCTCTTTTATTTCTACCCTCCGTAGTTGGGCGTATTGCCCATAGCTGTTTCCATCAATGCGAAGGTCTAGCTCTAACCAAATTTGTCAAATGCCCTATCTATTCATTTGTCAATCTTTCACAATTAACAATTGAATATCATTTCTATAAATCATTATTTGCTCTGGTGTGATTAGTACCAGAGCTGATGATTCAATATAGAGGCTATTTTGTAGACAGGTTTTTGCCACCGAAACAGAACACACATACTATGAAGAAGACCATCCCTTTCATAACTTTCGTTTGTATCTGTTCATTTAAACAGCAGCAGAGTACTTGTATTAGAAAGATCCGGTTTATATTCGTTTCTATGTATTCCATCCAAGCTTTGAAAACTCATATGAATTCGAACAAATGGTTGTGACGTCACGACTTGTTTCACTTGTTGAGGCCGGAGATATTATTTGTAAATGTATTTAAACAAATATTAATCACAAATTATTATCATAAGGTGATAATGGCAAATGAATTTTGAAAATAAAAAATCCCTNTTGAAAACTCATATGAATTCGAACAAATGGTTGTGACGTCACGACTTGTTTCACTTGTTGAGGCCGGAGATATTATTTGTAAATGTATTTAAACAAATATTAATCACAAATTATTATTATTAGTTGATAATAGCAAATGAATTTTGAAAATAAAAAAAAATTACAATTATCCATCCAATATAAGTCCACAATCTTTTCTGATAATGTGATTAGCATCACGTCTTAATAATTTTGTATAGGACGAATGTAATAACCGATTTTTGCTATGGAAATGGAACATACGAGTATGATGAAATTTTGCAAATCAAAATGTTCTTAACGATAAACAGGTTCTCTCTAGATAATAACGCCATCGAGTTGAAAGGACGAGAACTTATCAAATTACCCCCTACATCACTATAGACCATCATTACGTTCTCTAATCATCAATATCCATTTTACAAGAGTGGGCAAAAAAATATCAGAAAGATCCGGCTATTTTAGCCTATAGTAGTGCATCCTATCCATCTAGAAATTTTCAATTGACGATAATAATTATAAGATATTTATAACCATGGATATCCATTTTCAGAAATAAATCTTTTCAAATTAGGATAGGATATAGCAAGTTAATTAATTGATTGAAATGAGTAATTTTCTAAATTTAAAATATTAGCTATGAATATGTAGTGGAGAGAATTCATTGTTGGACAACCCTATCTTGTCCCTCCCGTTCTAATTTCGTAAGTCCTATCTTTGGCCCTACAAAAATGTAAATATTTCAACAATTATAAAATACGATGACTAATACTAAACCACTACCTAGTCCGACCGTCGTACATGAGGAGGAGTGTATAGGCGTCAACCTTGCACTCTAAGGTTTATGTCGGTAAAAATACTGTCAAGATAAGAGATTCATACAATCCCCGGTCAGACATTCCATGTGCCTAAAATCCCAAACCTATCCTGTAACTAACCAATTGGAACCCTAATAGAGCGACTCTTACAACACCCTACTTAACCTCGACCCGGAATATTTCCACCATTGGACCAATGATAGAGATAGAGACAGAGACAGGCCACGGTAGGGAGGTTAATAATCGACGTCGTAAGACCAATAATCGATTATAGAGAAGCTTTTTGTATGTTTGTGAGCTATAGCTCCCGAGTGTGTCTCAAAGGTCAACCCAACATAACAATACTAAACGCAAGAATTACTCTTCTCTCTTTGACCACCAAAGACGTGTTTTATTTATTTTCTGACACAATTATAATTATTTTACATAACTTTCTTCTTGTACAAGTTATCATAAATTGCCCACTATTAGCAGACTAGGAGCAAGACAAGAAAAGAGACAAGGTGAGTTGTCGATTGTCAAGCAAGCAAAATACTGTGGGAAAAAGCTTTGTGGAGACTCCACTAAATCATGATGATGACTAGGGCTACGCAATCCAGCAGGACTACACACACCCCACATATCTATTATTATAAAGTTTAAGATCAATTAACTTTAATAAATCTAATTAAATTATACTAAGATATAACATTTGAAGTGTAAATTTTACTAGTTTAATTATTTACAATTTATACATATTTGCACGATTAGTACAAATTGGTTATATGGGAAAAATGAACCTCACAAGCAGAAAATTCCATTTAGCGTGTCTTAATTTATTTTTAGAACCTTTTCTAAATTTGGTTTAATTAAATATGATGACAAACGTGCGAAAACTCATGTTTGTTGTTGCCAAACCAATTCTTCGAAATTGGTAAGGAATACAATTATTTTTCAGAAAATGAATATAATCATAAATTTAAAAAACTTAAGGCGCCCCCCTACTTTTCATTTTCCTGTTTGTTAGTAAATAAAAGTCTCATTTGCCTCACGGAATTGCACATAACACTCTCCACTTCCCACTTTCAGTCTTCAGTATTTATTTAGAATGGAAATGTAATCTATACGGTTTGAAATATTAGTTCACGATCCAACAAATCACATTTGGGTGTCGAGTCGCGAGCGAGTAAACAAAATGCGAGCTAAACAGTTGTATTTTGTAACTGATCAGACAGTAGTGTTGCAAAACATTGAATTCCTGAATGAAAATTGCATTCATAATGAATGCAAATAATATGCACGACGACCCAATGTTGAATCATAATTGTACAAAGCGCAGACAAAAGCGTTATTGAAGAGGTTTTTGGAAATTGGCCACCACCGACAAAATAGACAACAACACAGCTCAGAAATTAGTTTTATGGGTCACAGAGTAATCTTTTGTGAAAATCCGCGATAAAATTGAAAATCTGCAACAGATGAGAGTTTTGTTGGGGGCAACAAAACAAAAGAATCACACTAGGTTTGTGTATACAAGAGAAGAATCGGTCTTAAAAGCCTTTCTCTTTTATCTCTCTCCTCACGCTGCTAAGCCGACGATGACGACGTCATAATCGAGACATAATCCATCATCTAATTATCTCAGATCTACGCTTACTTTTTGCAAGCTCCCGTCACTAATCGCGTAGAGTAAACGTGATTACATCCAGTTCTGCCCTCTTTTTTATTAATCTACTTTGCTCCGCTTTAAGGAGGAGAAGAAAGAGGAGGACAGTCACAGAACCCAAGAGGCACGAAGAAAAAGAAGTGATTTAAATAAGATACACTATATAATTATTTTAGAGCAGCGCCGCGCGTGATCAATTGTTGTTGTAGTGTGATCTCTAAAAATAATTCAAAAACACGACAGGCAGAAATGTGGGAGTTTCGAGTGTGTTTCCGCCAAACATTTACCCAACTTCATATTTGAATTTCAATCAAATTTGAATAAAATTAGCTATTCATTATGTGTTACAGTTTCAAGCCTTTGTTCCCAGAACGACATCATCGTCATCATTGGAGATCTTCCAAAGAGAAAAGTCCCCTTGGCGATTTTAAAGGGTGATTAAAAAGAAATGTGTGAACCTAATGCACCTTGTTGTTCCGAATCACTTAATACATTTCTATGTAAATTCATAATTCAGAACTACATAATAATATGATTTAATCCGACCAAATACATAGACCCCTTTCATTCGCTTTCGTGTAGCAATTAATTAAATTTTGGACGGGTAAATGTGAGAAATTGGTTATATTTGTACAGAACAATGATGACCATTAAACAAAATCGAATTAATTAGTATAATACAAGTCCAGAAAACATGAGTAACAATCAAATCTAATTATGTTTCGTAACAGATTTCTCTCGAAACATTTTTTATTTCTATTGTTGTCTATAGCAACTACATTTTTGGATATACCTAAAGTGGTTCGTAGGTTTCCAACACCAAATTTTAAAAGAACTATAATAAAATAATCATAAAAATTTGTTAAAAGAATAAAAACGTGAGAAAGATTACACCTAAGACAATCTCTCTAAAAGGCACTTACGTTTTGAAACTAGGCTATATCAAATTTATTCTAACCTTTAATGTTAATAAATCTTCTATGCTTGGATCTCTACGTTTTAAGAAAACGACTTTAAAAAAGAGATTAATTAATCGGAACTCTTTCTAAGATTGTTTTAAAAGATAACAATTGAAATTTAAAACCTATACCTATAAAACTCTGAATTGAGATAAACAGGTTTTATAGCTCAAAATCAATTTGCAATAAATAAGAAACATAAATGGTTAACATTAAATATTAATGCAATGGTAGGTAATAATAATAAATTTGCATTTTTAATAAAGCCTTTGGATCACCCTTCACTTTTCCAGACTTCAAACAACTAATATCTGTAAATGGATCACTTACAGTCGCGCCAATGGGATTTAAATACGAGGATTGTGTGACAAGAACTCGTAAAAGCAGCTTAACTACAGAGCTGCTGATTGATCTGTCTCTAAAGAACGGGGGTCATATACAAAAAGTCGCCGACAATTGATGCTCTCCTCTAGAATCAGACTGCGAGTCACGTTCGCCAAAGTAGCAGCAACATCCTAATTTGAATGCGATGTGGGAAGATTTAAGATTTTGGCCAGCTGCAAGATTTGCCGGCACTTGGCTTTGAACGGAAAAATAGTGGAGGTTGATGTGACCGTAAACGATTTGTTTTGGGAATATCTCCACACTGTTCTTCTCCAATCCTCCTCCAATCACAGCCAGCAGCGAATTCAATCTTTCGAATTGACCTCTTTCGGTTCTCTTCTTCTTTCGTTCCATGTCCAACTAAAATTTATTCACATTTAAATTGCATTCATTCAATTCAAATAAGACCGAGTAAAATTCTTGAAAGTGGAACACATCCATTCATGATTTGTTCCTCTTTTTCTCTTCTTCATCAACAGATCATCAGAGCCCATTATTGTCTATGGATCACCGAAGAAGTGCTGTGTGCTATGCTGATGTTGCTAAAGATCGTTCCCCAGAGTCATTCTCTTGTCGTCGTCATCGCCAACGTCGCTGTTGTCTCGCGATCAATTATCAAGAATAGGAATTCCATCATGGCTTTTTATTATACCTTTACACAAACAAGCATACACACAGGAAAACATTCACATAAAATCATCTCTTTAAGTCTTTAGTAGCAGCGAAAAAAGAACGAGAATATTTACTGTTAAACCAAAAAACAACTCTTCCAACTAAACTCTCCTATTCAGACCATAAATAAAGTAGAGGGCCACGAAAGAGCGAGCCCACAGACAGATCTCCAAGAAGAACACGGTAAAGTTTGGACTTTAGAAATTGGAATAGTATCGCCAATTATTTTTTGCAATTTGCCGGTTTTCTTGACCGTGTCTCTCTCTTTTGTGATAAAGAAAACGTGTCAAAGCCATAAAATTTGATTCAGACTCTTTAGAACAGAAATCTTGTTGGAGCGGAAAGTGGACGCGGAGCCATTCTCCAATATTGGCATAATATCGGTGTGCTAAATTCCGTCTCATTTTGCATGGCTTAAGACTCGACTTCAACTTGAACACATTCAATTCTTGCAAGCAAACTCTCGACAAACTGTGAATCCCAATAACAATGAAAGAGGTTTAAAATGTATACATTCTTTTGAAATATCAAAAGCAACAAGACTTTTTGCTTAATTAAATTTCGCGAACCCCAGCAAATGTAAGCTTTTTACCGCGTGTCATCGGGTGACATTTGAACGCTCTCTATGGTATAAAATATAATTAGGACAATCTTTATAATGCCTGACATTCATTCATTCCACCTCTGCGATGTATTTTGTTGCACTTTTTTGCTGGTTGCAGAATTCGAAACAGTGTTGAATTGAAAAATACTCCACCGCAATCAAATTGGTGAAATCATGTTTCTATTAATAAAGAGAATCACCTTTTCTGCCGACGACTACTACTGGCCAGTTTCTTGTTATTAATCCAAATCAGTCAGAGGCTCTGCCATGCACATTTTTTAATTCATCACAAATCACTGGTTTTTGCATAAAACACTTGATTTCACATTCTTGCATCTTCTTTTTGCACTTGATTTTTTGTAAATGATATGAGATGGAGAAGAAAGAATTTCACTTTTGCACAACACACAAATTCTTGCACGTTATTACCCTGCCTGGCAAAGACACTGACCAACCACCATTCAAAAGGTGAAGTTGATGTCGAGGAATTTTTGTAAATTGTGTCCCCCTGCTTCTTATTTCTCCTCTTTCTCTTCACCTCGTTTATTTTTATTGTAATTCCTTCGAAACTGGATGGAGCAGTTTTGTGTTATTATATTTTAACTCTCCGATTCTATCTTGCACGATCTTTCACGTTTCACTCCACTGTCTCCACACCTGGCTATCATAAATATTGTATGTATCTATCTCTAACCTACAACTCCTTCTAATCCTCCTCTACTGCACTGTATTCCATTCGATTTCTCCGCGACGACTACGACGGTGGATGAGTCGTGGAGTTTTGCCGCTTGCTTGGCAGACAATATAAAACCCACTTCAACACAGACTCACACTACTCCCTGAAGATACTCGATGCTGCTCCGGTGTTGTTGAGCGTTTACTTGCAGGTTGGGAAAGGTAACTGGAAAAGAAGAATTTCGTTCGTGGAGCTAAGCAACATCATCACCAGCAACAGCGAAGAAGAGAGGAGAAGAAGAAGTCGCGACCAAATCCACTATAAAACGAGAGATACCCAAGTATTGGTGGTGGTTTTGGAGCCTCTTCGAAGAAGAAACCCTGGCTGGCATCACAGTCCAGTAAGTGTTAAACAACCGTAACGATGGAAATGTGTGTATTGTTTGGAGGGATCGGGCACTGGCTCTCAAAATGATGACGACGACGCCAAACAGTCGTATTTCATTCAAAACCAAACATGATTCACTGTCTTTAATTTATTACTTTCAACTGTTTCATTGTTTGCTTTAAAAAAGTATCATTGCCAAAAATATTGACTTTCTAGTAAAAGTGGACTCTATTTACAGATTAGTGACGCCAAAGTACTAAAAAATTACTACTCTATTTGTTTTTATTACCCTACCTATAACACTAACAAGTGTTGGACCTCCTGATAAATGGCACTCTATTTTCGGGAAATACGTAAGATAGTAGTAGGATTTCGTAGTAATCCACTATAAATAGACAGTTTGAGAGTACCATAAATTAGTATTACGTACAAACAAATTTAAATTTATTACGTATCATTTAAATTCTTATCTATAGTGGAAATAAATGTTTATACACTTAGTTAAGATAAGGATAAAATAGTTAAATTGCATTAAGATTTAGTCATTGTATGACTAATTATAAAATATATAATTATATAACTCTAGTTCTGTGTGCTATGCACAGTTTAATGAAGAGTTTATGCAAAAATATGATTTGAAATTAGTTAAAACTTAAAAGTTCTCTATATTTCAATAGAAAGAAAGATATATAAGTAAAATCATTTTAAATCAGTATAGTGTTTATTAGTTTCACAGAAACTGCTTGCAATTTTTGGCAAAGTCGATAATTTGATTACATGTTTATTTTTTAAAACACTCAATAGGCTCGTGTTTTAAATAATTCGGTTGATGGTGATAACCGAAAAATTTAATTTCCTTGAAATCTAATTATTTACCGGCATTTGGGCCATGCCTAAAAGAAAATCATTGGAAACGTTTATTATATCAACGGAATTTACAATTAGCAATAGTAATTTAGATACATAAAACAATTATTAAATCACTTTCAAGACAAATTGATATAGCCAGAAAATGATTGAAGTGGAATATTGCACATTTGAGAACTGTTGATTTTTATTAGTCTGTTTCATATTGTGCAAATTAAATCCAGATTGATCTTTCGAAGCCCAATAAAGCGTGTTTTCGTTTAATCCGAAAATACGATCTTAAAAAACATTCATCACGGATTTTCTTGTTGGAGACTGGACTTGAGGAATTGAAGCTCAGATTAAGAATTGAAACGCCGCTGGGCAAACAATAACGTACTATGCAAATATTGTGCAAAAAGGCAAGTGCCATTAAAGATCACAATAAACGTGTTTGCAATACGTATTAAGGTAATTTACTAGAGGATTTTTGCTTCTCAATTTAGACAATATTTTTTAGTAATTTAATTTAGCTTTGAGAAACACTGAACAAATCTTTGTTGTGTGTTTTTCTTCTTCTGAGTAACTGGTCAAGTATTTCATTTTAAAATAATTTATCACTCACTAATGAAATATGATCGAAATTGTAGAAGGAATTTAACCCATTCCAACTCGGCTAGGTAACAACAATTTTTTTTTATTAGATAATTGTATGAGTTTTTGCAGAATTGATATGGATCTATTGCGAGCCAATTTAGCTGATAATAGTCCGCTCAAATAATTATCTGCACAGCACCGGGCTCGCCTCGATAATCAATTCCAGGGAATATCACGTACAAAGATAATCGGGCTGCATGCGTTTCTTTTGTTCAACGTTCGAAATGCATCCAAGAGATTGAAAGCTGATTGATTTTAATGATATATTTTCTCATAATAAAGCACCCAAAAATAAGTACAAAACTGTGACGAATTAATTCACCATAGACGAACATTCAACCCGTCCATAAGGGTTAATTGGTATTCACCTTTTCGAAACTAAAAGCATTTGATTTGATTCCTCAAATTTGCATGTTGTTTTGTTCACTTTTGACGCACAAATACACAAATACCATATAGAAGAAAACACATTAATACATTTTCGCCGAGTTTCCGGATCGAAAAAGTCGTTAAGACGATGGGAAATACCACATTAGAGTATTCCAAAGTTCGATTATTTCACATATTTAATTCCAAATTGAAATTGTCGCCAATCTAATTTAGATGGTCAATCCAAATTGTCGATTAATTCACATTGAATAACTCTACTCACTAAACACACCACGACTAAACGGTACTTGGGAGCCGCGCGCGAAACCAGCGTCCATTCGCGTCGTTGGTCAGGTAACAAACAACAAAATATATAAAGAGACGGCAGCGACGAGGAATAATCGTTGGTATTTTTGAGAATTTTTTACAACACGACAGAAACGAATTGGGGCGGTTCAAATGCGACTTTATTGAATCCGGCTCTGACCAGGAGATTATGGTAGTAAATAGAATGGAGCGAACGCAGTCAGGTAACGAGCTCCAAATCAAAACAAGTTTTAAAGTATTAATGCAAAGGTCAGACTAAATTCCTCTATAGTTCTTTCTATATGCGAGTATTTCCTCGACAAAGACGATTTTAACGGAAAATTATGCAATTTACGATTCTTTTTGTGAAGGATAGGTGTTTTTTGTGGTTTCATTGTGTGCTGGGCCAACCAACCATTAATTTCTGCATTTCATTGAAAAGACTACAATTCAGAAAATTACAACACATTTTCGACCAATTGACCAGTTTATTCAGAATTCATTCGCTAATGCATTCGACTTTGCAAAGAAAAAACACATTGTACAAATAATTATTACCCATTGAAATTGAAAACTGTTTTGCTTCAAATTACTATCAAGATAAGGGAAATTATTTCTTGTTTTTATTAGACAGAAAATTGCTTTAATTTTTATATTTCTGACGCTTTATAATATATTGCAGAAATAAAACGGTAACAATTTATTTATGCCCCTAGAATAAATATTGGATTATTCGCGAATTCTTTTCAAGTTTACCGAAAAGTTAATCACTACGTTGCTTCTGAAATATAATCCCGTTTTAGTAACGTTACTCAAATTTGAACCATTTCGCTAAAAAATAATAGTAATAAGTAGTTGTTTGTTAACACGAAAAAGGTGTCGATGGAAAGATGTTACAAATCGTAATTACCCGAATTTTGTTCGCTGAGAAAGAATGAGAAATTGAGTAACTTTTCTTTTCTTTGCTCCGGCTTGATTATAATCATTAATTATATCGCTCTGTCACGCATACACTTCATCGGCGAGAGATTTAATTCCAAATTAAGTGATCTTTGAAGGTACTCTGATTGCTTATTAATATAAAAAAATGATTAAAACGGTTTTTGAATAGGAGATCATTTTTTTAATTTTTTATACTCAAAGATAAAGAAATCTTATATCTGCTATTTTTAACATGTTTTGAAGTTAAAAAGAAATTATTTGACTGTAAGTAGAAAGGATTTTAATTGAAATATATAATTTAAAAATAATAAAATCCCAATAAGCAAATTTTTCGCGGGCAAATTTTGTTGATAGTCAATAACTTGTATATTAAAATTGATCAATGTCAAAACCGATGTTCATCAATAAGCTGCATGTCTCTTTCGGAATTTACTTTCACTGCGCAAGAGCGCTAAATTTAAATCAGAGCAATAAATTTGACAGAGTTGTTATTTTTAAATGGTTTCTGTGAGAATATACAATAAACCATAAATAAATTCATTAAATAATAATAGCAATTAATGTAATTTTTTCACTAATTTATAAAAATTAAAATTAAATTCCAAACTTGTTGTTGTGTCTTGTTTTTGACATTCTATACAAGTAGTTTGACATTTTAAATTGTTAAGTTGAAAAAAGTATTTTTGACCAAAAATGTTTGAATAATTTCTCAAATCCCTGGTCATAGCAAATATGGCCCCTAGTGTCGTGTTGATGGCATGCGGGTCGTTCAGCCCACCGACCCCCATGCATTTCAGGCTGTTCGGTGAGTGCTAAAATGAGCGACGAAAGTTTGGTCAATAATCTTTTCACCGACATTTGTTTGTTTTTGTTCTTATCTCTTCTAGAAATTGCCCGGGATTACTTTGCACAAATGGGCAGCCACACCGTGGTCGGGGGGATAATGTCTCCTGTCCACGATTCATACAAGAAACAGGGTTTAGTAGCAGCTAGTCATCGTTGCAATATGTTAAGGATTGGGCTCCAGAACTCGGACTGGATCCGCATGTCGGACTGGGAGATCAAGCAGGAGGGATGGACGAGGACCAGGATGTCCCTGAATTTCCACCAGAATTACATAAACGCCTTCCTCAATGACGATTTAAATGGCGATTGCACAGATTCAGAAGTCGCCAATTGGGTGCCAAGGAACCTGGAAAAGACCACCTCCGGGGCGGTCCAGGTCAAACTACTTTGCGGTGCTGATTTACTAGAATCGTTTAGTGTGCCTAACCTTTGGGATCCAGATGATGTATGCTCTTTAGCTCGTTTTATTTAGAATTTTATTAAATGAACCATTTTTCAGCTGGAAGCAATTTTAGGACAACACGGCATTGTAGTAATTTCCCGTAGTGGAAGCAATCCAGAGCAATTTATCTTTAATTCGGACCTGTTGACTCGCCATAGGCGGAATATTACTCTAATCACAAACTGGGTGGCGAACGAAGTCAGTTCGACGGTGATTCGCAAACTAATGACCAGAGGCCAAAGCGTTAAGTACTTACTGGACGACCGTATTATAGACTACATTAAAAATAACTCCCTCTTCTCGTCCACGGAGAAATCGTAAGTTTTATTTCATTTCTTTTACTTCAAATGATATATTAAAAACAAGTTAAATAATACTAGTTTAAGCAACGGTGGGCAATGGTGTACTTTTCCAGTCGAGTTAAAAAGCATATAATGGAATGAGACTGGCAAAAGACCATTACTTAGAAGTTTGCTCACTACATTTTGTGCAATTCATAAAAATATCCAAAAAATTAATTTAATTCTGAAATTTTAATAACATTTTTGCTTATAATTTTAATAATGATTTAGAATTAAATTGATAATATTTTGTTACTTTGTAAAATGTCAAGTATATATAAAAACAAGAAATGTGTTTAAATAACACTTGTTGGAAAGTTGGAACTATATCGCACTTGGGCGGCATAGTACCACTTTCCCACACGCAAATTAAAATTATCTAACCGAATTGCATAAAATTTTTGTCTATATAGAATTAATTAAGCATAATTAACCTATCAAAGTTTGATTTTCATTTTCGAACGTTAAAAATTCATTAAATATTTTGGAAGTTTTAAAACTAAAACCTAATCTAAATTGATTGCATAATTTTCTAACAATTATAATTGATTAACACTGAGTGACTTTTTGTGACATCCATGTTCCATTTCGTTTTGCCGCCTTGTGGATCAATAACCCGACAGGAAATTCATTTTATCATCCCCGACTACTAATGACATTTACCATCCGAATTCCGATGGCATTGTTCTAAAATTGAACGCCATCAATCAAAAGCACTTGAAACCGAGCCCGGACGAGATGATGGACGAGACGGACCATCACTTTGGCAACTCTGGCAAGGACAAACAGGGCGATCAGCTGCAAATCAGCAAGCCAAAAGTGTTTTGCTGCGGTGGAGGAGGCGCCAATGAGTCTTCGAAAACGCCGGCGAACCGTAGAGCGAGTCGTTCTTCGCGACGAGGCCCTGGCCAAGCTGTGCAAATCATGACCAACGGACCGCGGCGGAACGACAGCAACGAGTCGACGACCGGCGATGAGGTGGGTTTAATGAACCGCAAAGCGAGCACCACTTCCTCTTCTTCACCTGCAAACAAAAACAACAGCATTTGCATCATAAGTACTGCACCAAATTTGTCAGCTTCTGCCACATTTCCCGGAGAAATGGTGGACCACCAAGCGACGGCACAAGAACTGTTAGGCGGTGACGCTGGGCGCAATTACAATGACATGATCAAGTTTGTCTTTACCGAACACGGAATCAAAGTCATTAGCGATAAGGAATATGTAGTCTAAAATAGTGACAGAGTCAATTTATTGGTGATTTTTATCTTGACAAGGTCCAACTTGCAGTATTGGCCAAGATAGTATTATTTTCCAAACAAAAATGTTGTTAGAAATTAACAAATTTAGCGTTCGAATTGGAATATAGTGACCCTATTTCCCAAAAATTGAATTAAAATTTTGATTAGAGTAGGCTTATAATTATTAAAAGTGACCAAGAAAAGGTAAAAATCACCTCGAAGGAGGTCGTAGGTCATCGGTCTGGCTGGTCAGACGCGTCTACATACAGTAAAGAGTAATAACCCCGATTTATTGCACTAATTAAAAAGGCGTTATGTCGTTTGCATATTGCATGCATGCATTTTCTTTTGTTTTTTTTTCCTATTTGCATTCTTAGCTGAACTTCCTTAAAGCCTTGCTAAATATAGCCAACTGATTTCGTGACTGCTTATGGTCAGTAAGAGCTTCAAATGTGTTCTCTATTCTGTTTTTGGTGTTCTTTTTTGGATGTTATTATGTAAATATCGGTAGTTAATGATTAGAATTTTTCTCTCATCTTCCTTTCTCCATCCAGGCGGAAAGTAGCAATTATTTATCATTCAAAGTCTTGTCTCGTTGGTAAGAGGATGTCGTCCATTAGTCTTGATTGTACTATCTATACCATTTTAATTGGCGGAATTTCATTTTGATTGTAAAAATGCTGTACAGAAAATTGAACTTTCACTTGATTTTATTTTTGTTTTTTCTTTAAATATGGCGGTGTGTAATGGTTGATGTTTTGTTGTTCTAATCTTTGCAGGTGATGACGAAGAAAAGGCGCCTTTCCTCCCACTCCAAAGCATGATTTATTAGCTGTTTATTTATGCAAGTTAACTGTTTTTTAATTTCTCCTAAATTATTCTATTAATAATAATCATCTATAACCATAGAAGAGAGATCTGTAAGAGAGACTACTTACAATAAAAAGAAATTAGAGTAAATCTTGTGATTGGACTAGCAAATACTAGTCATTTTGTTTTATGTTATAAACATTCTAATTATATAGCTGGAAAAAAGAGATTTATGAAATAAAACATGTGTTGGTAAAAATAGCATTGGTTTCACGTTTTATTTTTTGTCGCCCCCTTTTTGGCCGTGGACTTGACCGGAGGGTCAGCCTCGCAGTCGCACCACGGCGTCAATTGTTTATCACAGTCCAACAGGATGTTCAGGATCGTAAATGGCACTGAGTCTAAGGTCATTTTATGCACCGATTCTATGCGATGCTTGAGCGTGTGAAGGCCCGTCTCTCGGTCCCTTTTACGAGTCGCCTCACGTTGATTAAAACCTATAATCAGATTTCCATCAATATTTGGATATTTTTAGAAATTAAATTAAAAAGGTGTCTTACACTTGGTCGTGTCACGTTTCCGATGAGCTCGGTCGTGGATATGTCTAAAAATAGAGAGGCATATTTTTACAGTTATTACTCAGTCTATATTTAAATATCGTTTAAAGAAATTTTTGGGCTTAATCTAAATTTTACTGGTATTTACTTTTCACCAAAAGTTCACTTTCATCTTTGAAAGTTGTATTACATATTATTAAATTATTATTGCAATCCATTATTTGAGTAAGCTTTTTCATTGATTTCAGTATTGTAATATTACTTTATCGTACTAGTAAAAAATTTGAATTTTTATTTCACTAGTGATAAAAAGAAAGTCATAATCTACCAATAAATTTGCCTCAAAGCCCAAACTTTGGCTCTATATTGAGTAAAAAAACAATTCAGGCCGCAAATATATATTTTTTAAAATTAGTCTTACGTGAATTTTTTAGGAAAGTGCAAAAAAATATTTGCTGCTTGGGTGTAAAATCTGTTTTTAACAAGGTAGTGAACGTGAAATACCGAGTTACAAATAAATTTTTCTTTAAAAAAATACACGAAATACTAAAATGTGTAATTTATCGTTTAAAATGACGCCAGAAAAATGAAACAAATTTATTCGTAAATTATGTTTGTTTTTTTTCACTAGTAAAATAAAATTTCAATATTTTTAACAATTTTGTAACGCAAATAATTATATCATTTGGTTAAATTTAATTAATACTACACATTTCATTTCAGATTAGTTATACCAATTTTAAATAATTCAATTTGCAATAATTAAATAAACATCTGGAGAATCTGCTTTAAGCGGATTCTGTTTGACGTAGTAACTATTATACAGTAGATGTTTATTTTGTCCAAGTAATTTTCATTAGGCATTTACCAGCCAAAAACATGAACAATTCTAAAAATAAAATACATGAAAAGCCTGTACTAACTAATAAAACGTTTTAGACATTGAATTGTTTACGTATTAAAGTTATTCTATTTTTTATCCATTTTATAGTTTAGTAGTTTTCTTATCATAATGATCTCTTTAGTTATTACAAAATGTAAGGTTTATTTAAAAAATACTTACAAAAATGTGTCATTGATTCCAGTTTTGATATTTTCTGGTCTAAATACTTTAAGGTCAGCATCCATAAGTCGTACATAAAATTCATCGTCTTCTAGGCCCCATCCCCAGTATTTATTGGACATTCCGTCAGTTAATCGGAAGTGCTCTTTACTGACCAGAAGAATCCCTCCAACAAAAGTGGGGTAATGGTACTTGGGATGGAGTTCTGGAGCAGCAATATGCAGCGGTCCATTCTTTGGAAATCGGTACTCTAGCTTATCGTTAAGAGGCAATAAGTCCACATCGTGCATTGCGATATAATCAAAGTCTTTCTCCACGTAAAGAAATCCAGCATTGATCAATGAAGCTCTGTTAAATCGATACCTGTCCTTTTGATTGACTACAAAAATATGAAACGGGATATCCTGTTTGGTCAGAAACTTGTGCATATGGGGCACAAAGTTAAGGAGTTCTTCAAATCGCTCCCGATAAGGAACAATGATCGCCAATTTGGGCTTTTCATTACTTTTCCCACTTTCATCCTTTGATTCCCTCATATATTGACTAGCTGGGCCGTATTTGTCCTCGGCAAACCTCCCGCCGTTTTCGCAATTGCATGTTTCTGCAAAACAAACAACAACAATGATTTTGCAACAAGAGAAATCACATCATTTGTGTATCTCACCCAGATTATTTTGTGGTGCCCAGTTCAGAAGGCAGCCGATTATAAAGCAAAATATAACACAAACACTGATAAACCTCACGTAAGTCTGCTTTATAAACATTGGGAATATAGTTTAGAGGCTATATTGCTTAATTAAATTAGTTTAACTCATATTTCTATCACTATTTTCGTAAAAAAACGAACGCAAAATTTTGCTACCCGAACAACATCGTTCATTGATATTTTCGGTGCAGTACAGTAAAACTCCGAAATACAGCTGGGAATTTTGAATTATGGCAGTTATTTTCATTGGAGCAAATTACAATAAAACTCTAAAGTGCATTATTATTATTTACACGGTAGAACCTCCTTATACGCGGCTAAAAAGTTCACTGTACATACAAAATGATAATGTAATATGGGTTGTTACAGAATGCTTAAAGAATAATTTTTCTATATATTTTTAGATTAGATTCACTTTGACAATCCCGCATTCCCAAATAAAATACCATCCCTTATACGTGATATTTTTACAGAACGCAACCCTCACGAATAAACATACTGTTTATTAAATACATGTCATATGAGCAAAAAGCTCTGAGCTTAACTATGTATTTGATAAATAAATAAAATATTAATTAGAGCAGGGGTTCCTCAACTTTTTCAGCTCGCGCCCTTGCTAAGGTAAAATTTTGTCACGGCGCCCCTATGACAAAGGTACTATCGATAGAAAAAATACAAAAATTGAAATTAAGTTATATCATGCATGTAATATGTACAGTTATACGAGAACATGTACAATATGAAATTGAGTTAAGTTTTTAACAGGAAACTAGAATTTTTTTTTTAAATTTTGATACTGAGTCAAATCAATATGCCTCGTGAGCTCGGTGATCCCCGAACAATTTTTCAAAGCGGGTAATAAATCTTGGTACTGCTAATCCCATTTCTTGCACGACATAGGTCTTTGAGTCATATTTGTTCTTAATTACAGTTACAACTTCAAAATCAGCTTAACATTAATAAGATTTTCCAACAAAACTCCTGAAGCTCTTCAAGCGGAATTTGGCTATTCTTTTTGAGACGATAACCAAAACTCAATCAAATCGGAATTAATGAAACTTGTGTTAAGACCTCAGTCGCAAAAGGTTAGTAAATGAGATCCTGAGCTATATAAATGGTTCTTCGACTGATAGTATTGTTGGAGACGGGAAGTAGCCGAAAGCTTATCTTTAATTATATGAGATTTTTTTTCATTGTATGCACTTTGTATAGTGCAATGTTAGAACCCCTGAATTAGAGATTACTAATTTTTAAATTAGAAAAGCAATAAAACAATATTTTTCGTAGTCTTTATTAAAATGGGTTTTTATTGTTACAGTAAAGTCGTTTAATTGAATCGCAGATAATTGAAATAATCGCTTTATTGAAACAAACGAATATTTAAATCAAATCATCAATGTCCCAGAGTGTTTTTAATAAGCGACTTTTTCCATATTTACTTATTATTAATGTTAACCCTTCGAAAGGAATTATCTTTACAAACTCGTATGTTTATTGCCTTAAAACAATCGTTATGTTTGAATTATCGAGAGCCCAATATAGCATATTTCATATATTATAAATTAAATAATATCAAATTATATCATACATTATAGTTTTTGCACTCCCGTATCGAAACATACGCTTGACAACTTTATATTATAATTTTTGCATTTTTGCATTTTAATTTAAAAAAAAAATTTAACGTATAGCATTTAACATTCATAAAATTGCATAATAATTTAATTGATTTGTACAATATTACTGCTATTTTCTTATATTGTTCATCTCATATGTGTTACATATGCGTTTAATTCGGACCCCATTCGACTCTCACTGAAAATCGGTTCCAATCTAATAAGCAGATAACGAAAGCCCTTTCCTCTTTATATTATTTCCATAATTAATGTCTATTAAAGTCACTACGTTGTACGATTTGCTATTATTACGAATTTGCACTTTGTACAGTATTTAGATGATCAGCAAATTACTATAGAAATTACCCATTTTGTAATATAAGTGTTGAATCCATTTGTGAGGTACGTTGTTGCTTGCTTTGTCTTATAGATTTTGATGATGTTTCGCTGTTCAAAATTGAAGAGAAAGTGGAAATTTTAGGGCAAAAGAAAGTGAAGAGACAAACCTTTGTATTTATACAGAAATATCAATTTTGAAACGCAGTCTTAGCCTTGAAGATCTTTGTATTAATAAATCAGATTGTATATTATTTCGTAATCGTGATCAGTTTGATTTTGCAACAATTTCAACGTGTTAAATGAGCAGGTCTTCAATTTTGTGCTGTGTTTTGATTTTTGTGTACCCGAAAATTTTCGAAAACCTGTCTTGGTCACCCCCTCCTACTTGTTTTATAACACTTGTCAGGTCTTTCTCGAAAAGATTACACCTTTATTGTGCTTGTGATCGTCAAATAGGAAAGAGTCAATAGTCTCGAGTGCTGTGGAGTGCGTACTTAAGTATTCTAGACAGTAGACACCGGTAATTATATAGTTTAATAGTGGTTTGCGTCAAGAGTTCTTTTTGCAATGGGGTTTAAATTGCAATGGTTGAGTTCTTTCGTGTGGATTTTAAATCAATTTCAATGCGGTTTTCTAAAAGTTCCGGTGACCGTGAATCTTCATTTAGTTTTTCAAAACCAGTTTTCTCGGTTTCGAATTTTGGATTATCATTGTTCATCAAATTTATAGTAAAATTCATTGGACAAAAATCGAACTGGATGATGTGGAAAAGTGAGAGTGCGACGTGGCGCAAGAATGATATGAAGGGAGAAATGATGAATGGAATCAAAGAGTGGATATTATTCATTCTAGTATCTTGAAGTGGTTTTGTGTGCGACTTTTGTATTCGCAGAACGAATTAATGAGATTCATACAACAATACAAATTTCTCACGGAGAATATTAATTATAATTTAATTATTTTTTAATTTAAATCCAAAGTCATCATACAACTAACTTCTCCTCTTTTTGTTGTAACAAATATTGTAAAGCGTAAAGCGATTAAGTCTTAAAACATTCACTTCTAGTGGCAAAAACTCTTCTCCAAAAAATTATCGTGTTAAACATGCTTTTTTGTGCATTTAAATGGATTACCTGGCCTTGAATATGTACTCAGTTATGGAGGGTCATTTAACGGTTTGTTAATTACCTAACAAAAAATGTAATTACTTCAGTATATCGAATTTCTTCAAGAACATCATAGATTAATCATTATTTTTGGATTAATTTGAAAAAGTATTAGAATTTAATTGTAAATTATGACCTTCTTTTTATAATAATCTTGACTAATTGAAATTTAAATTGGAACCATTGGCTAAGAATTCACATGGGGCATACCCGAATTTATCGTGATTTCTTTATAAAACTACAGTAAATAATCACGTTATTATTTTCACTTTTCCTAGGCCTTTCCAATTTCAGAGATTGCATGAATATTTATTGTTAATTATGTCAATTAACCTTTTATTAAAATTAATTTCCCAATAAACTTTAGTCTTATATTCAATTATTTATAACTAAATTAAGTAAATTTAATGAATATTTATGATTTCCCATTGGAAGCAAAGATAAACCAATTTTATTTGAAGAACATTTAATATACAAAATTTAAATACGAATACATACCACGGAATAAACTCCTCATCTTGAAATGACATTGACAGATTTATTTGGAATAAATTTCATCCTAAGCTGCAAGGTCGCTGAACATTATTATAAAGAAGGCATAAGGCCAGTGTTGTTTTTGAAGGTCTCAAAGAAGACTTTGCGAAAGAAATGTTTGTTAGTCTATTTTGAGGTAAAAAATGTATATAATTTTTAAGGGCCTAGAATGGAATAAAACTTATAATTGTATATATGAATTACATAGCTCGCCTTTTTAATGGCAACATTATTTGTAATCTTTAATTGTACGTACCTTTTGAATATAATTCTTTGGCCGGGTTAGCGCCGTGGCATAAAGTGTTTTCAGAGAATTCAACTCGATGGACCTAAATTCGACTCCTGGTCAGACAATATTTTTTTCTTTTGAATTTCATTACTCGTTTTCACTACGAAAATTCGGTGATTAATATTTATTTAAATGCATTTACAAAAATAATATCCTTGGCCTCAACTGTCGAACAACTAGTAGTATCATCAATACTATTCGTTCGAAAAGGTTTTTGAACCTTGGATGAAGCGCATAGAATCGAAGAGATAAATCGCATCTTTCTATAATCCTAGTAATTTCCAGTTATTCAATGAACGGATACAGATGCAAGTTGTGAAATGGATGGTTTTCTTCGTAGCGTGTGTTCTGTTTTGGTGTCCAACCCGTCAAAAAATAGGATCTATATGGAATCTATTTAAAATCACATCATTATAAATAATGTTTTGTAGACATGATATTCAATTATTAATTGTAAAAAATGAATAGATTGGGCATTTGAAAAACTTTGATTACATAAAACCATTTGGTTAGACCTAAACTGATAACGGTTTTTGTGTCGTCGAAGAAGAGGAATATAAATCATTAATTTTCTTTTATACAAGAATTCTAAATAAGTTTTAAGTAAGACTTAAAACTATGAAATCTGGTGTACCTGAGGAATATTTACTTCGTTGATACGTAAATTAGCGCCAACGACAATTGAAAGTGTGAAATTATAAAATGTTATGAATTTTAATTTTTAAATTTGCTAAATGGCTTCTTTGTATTCCTTTTCAGGTCTGAAATCTCAATCACGTGCATTCGTGAGCTATGACAATTTTGGGAATCGATCTAAGTTGCCCCTTAGTCCAGTTTAGCGCTCTTATTGGAATATCGGTTATATTCTTTGTGAACATATATTGTTACTTGACCTGTGGTCGATTTAAATCATCGAAGAAGATGGAGGGCAAAACGGTAATTATCACTGGAGCCAACAGTGGCATTGGAAAGGAGACTGCTAAGGATATGGCCAAGCGAGGAGCTCGAGTTATCATGGGTTGCAGGAATTTAGAGACAGCCAAAGAGGTGCAAGAGGAAATTATTAAGGAGACCGGAAATCAGAATGTTATTCTCAAGAAATTGGATTTGAGTTCTCAAAAATCAGTCCGGGAATTCGCTGCAGATATTTTAAAGACGGAACAGAAATGCCATGTCTTGATCCACAACGCGGGAATGGCCTTGGCTTTCCGTGGCAAGACCAGTGAGGACGGCATTGAATTGACCATGGCCACGAATCACTATGGTCCATTCTTGTTGACTCACTTGCTTATTGATTTGCTGAAGAGGACTAAACCCAGCCGAATTGTAATTGTCGCTTCTGAATTGTACAAATTGTCTTCAGTGAATCTTAACAACCTGAACCCAGTCTCCACCAAACCAGCTGCTTACTTGTACTACGTTTCCAAATACGCCAATATCTACTTCTGCCGGGAATTGGCCAAGCGATTGGAAGGAACTGGAGTGACTGCTAATTGCTTGCATCCAGGAATGATTGACAGTGGAATCTGGCGAAATGTTCCATTCCCTCTTAACTACCCAATGAAACTGATTACCAAGGGATTTTTCAAAACCACAGTGCAGGGAGCTCAAACTACGATTTACTTGTCGGTTTCTGATGAGGTGGAAGGTGTTTCTGGTAAATACTACATGGACTGCAAAGAAGCCACTCTTAACAGTGGAGCCATGGATGACGAAAAGGCCAAGAAATTGTGGGAAGAATCAAAGAAAATTGTCAAATTGGACAAGAACGATCCTAACATTTGAATTGTTCCCCAGTTGGGTTATTTGTTAATAAATAATGATTTTGTATATCTAAAAGTTTTTTTTATTATAATTTAACTTGTGGATTGTTTTTAAATGATATGGCTTCAGTAGTAAAGTGGATATATTGAATTACACTCCGTACAATCCTTTTACTACAAGTGTCTTTGATTTATATTCTAGTCAATATCTCGGAGTATATCAATCTGATTGCTATTATTTTTTTTATGATTAAAGATGCTATAATTGGCTATCATTTGGACAATAAAATATAAAACTAGGTTAGTCTCTGGTAATTTAAAAATGTGACGAATTTAATTATGAGAATTTTCCCCTTCAAAAATAATGTTTTATCTTTTTTTACGACAAGTTACTATTTTCTCATAATGTGACAAAAAGAGACCGTTTTAGTGATTTTTTAAATTGAAATAGTTGTCTAACTAATAGCCATCATGTAGAATATAAATCGAAGGAACCTGTTGTAAATGGCTGAAATAGAAAGTATATTTTTGCACTATCGATAGCAGTCTGGCATCATTTGAGATTGGTTCACTTTTTTCAGTAATGAAAATTTGAATTTCTTAAAGATATTAGTCGCGCGCCACCTAGAACAGCAGCAAGCTAAATTCATTCAAAAAAGAACAGCTTGCCTTGTTTCAACCTCTCTTTCAACCTTTCTTTCAAACTCTGTTTTAAACTAACTGCTTTAAATGTATTGTGTCTGGAAATTACCAAATTGATACGTTCGCCATCTTGCATTAGTATTGGTTTTGTGTACAAATATAATTTTAATATTATTATTTCTTTACGTTGTTCTTTCTACAGGGTTTAGCCTTATTAACATCTTTTTATTAACTCGTCTTCCAACCCACAGAAAAAAGCTGAAAATTGAGAATTGAATTTTACACGTTTAAGCAATAGGAATCGAATAGAAATCAGTGTAATAAATTATCCCCCTATATTTCTAAAAGATATTTCAAAAATTAAAAATAAAAACGTTTTTAATAAAAAAGTTATTAAATAAAATCAGCAAGAACCAATATTTTAAAATTAAAAATATAACTGTTGGAAACTAAAATTTCATCGATAACTTCTCTCTCTCTCTCACTCCCCTTTTTTTCAATTCGACAATTCAGATGCATAAATATTTGTAACATATGTATTAATTTCAATTATATCTTACAAATATTTATGTATCGTCGAATTGAATATAAAGGGGGGAGATAGAGAAGTTTGCTTTTCATTTTCAATTTTATTGACCGATAAAAGATGTTGCTTTTAAAATTTTTTAAAATAAATATTATTTTGTCAAATTAGTTTCCCGTGAATTTTGATTATTGCAAAGTCCTACTCGGAAAATTTGAAAAGCTCGCATTGCGGCTCGTTTACCACACTTGTATTGTTGTTAACAAACAGCGGATGTAGCACAAATAACTATTATGGTTAAAAAATAGTTAAACAGATTAAATTGTTAAACAGTAGAGCCTTAATAATTCGTTTGTAATATTTTTTCTAATTTATCACATTTGTAAGGTTTACTGCTTGTATGAAGACTTTCATGTTTTTAAATTGATTTCCAAATGATTTTTATAAATTGTTAAATACATTTGTGTTGAAAAGGAATATAAATACAAATAAAACAATTTAATACCATAATTTTAGAAAGACGATCATGGTTGTAATCAAATTTATTCAAACAATTTTTTTAGGAAAATTACAAATGTATTTGTATTTCCTTTTACAACGGTAACATTAATCTACACGAATTTCCTAAAATTAAGAATAAATAATACAATAACAGCCATTAAGGTTTAATTATTGTGGTGGAAAGGACAGAATCAATCTATAATCATGGTGAAATAATACAATAAAATAAATACAGGTGAAATTCGATTGTCTATTACAATTGGTTTGTTTATCTGAGATTGGCGATAACGGCGTAGGTAAATTCGTTTGTGGTAGATTGGCCACCAAGATCTTTGGTGCGCACCTTTCCTTGCTGCAAAACAGTATTGACGGCGTTGATGATCATGTCACTGAAGTGATTCAAGTGAACGTGCTTGAGCATTTTAGCAGCGCAGAGCAACATCGCCGTTGGGTTGGCCACGTTCTTGCCCACAGCTTCCGAGAAAGTGTGGCGCGCACCCTGGAATAAAAAAGTATGTCAAATATGGAATTGAAATTCTTAATCAAATCAAGAGTTTTGTTTTTGCAAAAGTTAAAAAATTAAAATTAAAACAAAAAAAACAGACGTCTTGGGAAAATTTCATACTAACCCAAACGAAAAGTAGGGACGGCCTCAACTATTTTTATTCCATTTTAATTCCAAATATATAGTCATAAACTTCTTTGATCTAATACAATTATTATTGTTTAAATTTATGTTATTCGGTTTTATTCCGGACATTGAATACTATTTTAAAATAAATTTCAAAATAATATAATTTTCTTGAAATGAATTTTTGAGATATTCTAACGGTAACAATATTTTTTTCCCAATTTTGATATAAAAAGCACTGGTTTTCATTAATTTATGCTTCAATAAAAAGTGAAACTTTTCTAAATGAAACATATTAATCATCACGGCTTGAAAAACTGAATGAATACAGGCATGAAAAATCTACTATAGAAATGAAAAAATACAACTTCATTCACATATTCATTTTATCATTCGACTTCTTCTTCTTATTCTAGTCTGGAGAATGAGACACCAAATGTTTCATTGAATGTTATGTTTCTATTTTTTAATTAGTTTTTGTGCTATTTTACAAATGAAAATTGAGAAAAATAGCATTCGTTTCTCGAAGTTTAATTTAGTTTTCAAGAAGGAAGGCTGTTTCCGCTAGGAGACGAAGTCGACGACGCGAATAGCTTCCTTCGAGACTTAAAGCGTCTTGAAACGAAAATAACTATTTATAGAAAAATTAACCTGATTTACATTATATGACTTTTTACATACGATTTCAAAATATTAACTATACCGTAAAAGAAAAACATTAAGAGATTTAGTTGATAACATTGGATTAAAAATTAATATGGAAGTCGTTTTTTATTGATTTTTTGGTTAATTTTTTTATGTTTTAACTATTAGTAACAACTTATTTTGCCAACAAATTAATAAAAAAACAAATAGGCATATTTACATAATTCCAAAATGACCGAAAGTATATTAAAAAGATAAATAAACTTTAAAACAATAGAAAATGTCATTTATTATGTAAGTTTTTAAATATGAAATTAATCTATTGGGTTTTATTCAATGCCTCAATGCATTAGTTATATTTGTAAAATTTTATCCGAAAATTCCAAATAATAAATCTCCCTCTCAATTCAAGTAAAGTAAGGAACATGGGGAGAAAACTCAACCTCAACCATCGGTTTTGAATTTTAATTAACTAATTGTTTTCACCCCCATCGACTACTAGCGATGTGATAACACATCTGGTTTGATCCTTGGGTGGGTAGGACTGGGTCCTTTTTCAACTGGTCTAGGTGCTATTGATTGACAAATCATACACTAAAAACAAATAGCCATGAAAAGTCTAAGCCCGTTGGTTGAGGTTTAGACTCTCTATGTTCCTTACGCGAATTGAAAGGGATTTTTTTTTTTATTTATTTTTATTTGTTTTCAGTGTATATTAGTTAATTATTACTAATATTTAAATAGTTAATTTTTCTTTTTCGAAAATATTGAGTAATACAAAAACTTAATCAGGAAATTAACTAATACTAGTCCAAAAATCATTAAGTGACCAAAATTAAATTAAGAATCAATTCTGTGAACGGTTTTGATATTTGAAAAAGAGCAATACTTATCAGAATGAATTTTTATAATGAAACAAAAATTGAGATAACTTTGCATTCATTAATATTGAACTCGTTATCTCAACGAATTTTAACATGACCTATTAAATTTCCAGTAAATAACAAATGAAAAGAAACACGAGCAAAATATTTATGAACGAAATCTTAAAAAATATTACATAACAAATTAAAAATTAATTAAACTAAATTAATTATGAAAATTATATTAGTTTTAATAACTAAAATCATTCTTACCGGTTCAAAGACGACGTGTTCAGCGGAGTATGAGGCACCGGCGACGACTCCAGCTCCTCCAACAAGACCTGAGGCGATGTTATCAAGGATGTTACCATAGAGATTTGGGGTCACCATCACGTCGAACTGGTTTGGGTTTGACACCATTTGCATGGTGGTGTTGTCGACGATCATTTTCTCGAACTGAATTCGAGGGTAGAGCTTGGCCATTTCTTCACAGCTCCTGAGGAAGAGTCCATCTCCCAGTTTCATGATATTAGCCTTGTGCACACAGGTCACCTTCTTCCTGTTGTTGCTGGTCGCGTAATCGAACGCGAATTTGGCGATTCGCAACGACTTTTTGGCGGTCACAATTTTCAAGCACTCAACCACACCAGGGACTGATTCGTGCTCCAGAGCAGAGTATTCTCCCTCAGTTTGTTCTCGGATAATTGTCAAATCAATGTTCTGGTGCCTCGATTTCACTCCTGGCAAACTCCTCACGTGAACCACATTCGCGTAAAGGTCCAAATCGTTCCTTAGTTTCATGTTCAACGTCTGCAATTCGCCAGTTCGGCTGTAGTCAGGGGTTCCTAAAATTCCCTTCAAGCAAATGCGGTTCTTGTTGATGGAATTGGCGACATCCTGAAGAGGGGCGCTCAAAAGGGGATTCACCTCGGAGAGGAAGTACGTTTCAAAGTCGATAGGGACATCAGCTGCCTTGAACACCTCCTGCACCGAATAAACCAACTCTGGTCCCACTCCATCGCCAGGAATCAATGTGCACTTGATTCTTCGGTCCTGATCCGAGGCAGCCTAAAAAGGACAATAAAAACTTTAGTATTCATTTGAAATGGACAAAAACCGTTTAAAGAGACTCACATTATTTACAACTGAAGTTGTATGGACTGACCGAGCAGCTGATGCCTGTAAAAAATTAGAAATTAATCAACCTCGTTTTAGAATTTTCCATTACATCACAATATCCAAGGTTAATTTCGCAAACTTGGCGAATTTCCACTACAGATTAGCAATTCCACTTCACTGTACTCGTACCTGCATCAGAGTCCTGGACAAAATATTCCTGGCGATGAACGACATGGTTGAAAATGTGTGTTTTCTTGCCAAAAATTTTGCAAAACTCTCCCACACCAAAAAAGCGACAATTGTGTCAAACTCGCGCAAAACCTTACAAAGTCAAACTGTTATTTGTTGTTATGTCAGTCTGTATTTTAGCAAAATTATCACAGAAAGCGCAATTTATCGAAAGAACTAGGTATCTAAACTTGAACTAGACTCTTCAAAGATTCAGAATCCACTAGAACCGAGTAATGACAAGCCGTAAAACGTGATTTCCCGACCCTGAATACACTGACAAAATATTGATAAGAGTTTTGACCTTCACGATTTTTGGATTCGATAAATTGAATTAATAAGGCATATCTGTCAGAAAATGTCTCTGAAGTATATCTCTCGGCTGAGCCAAGTCGTCAAAATATCCAGTGGCTTTAATCGATCTGTTCATTGGTACTTGATTATCCAATTGATTGGAAAATATTTAATGGGATTTCACTTTCAGTTCGGCAGCTAACAAGATGAGGTTTGTGCAGTACGAAGGCCAATATAAGGAGACAAATGTTGGCGTCTTATCAGATGATCAGAAGAAAATCACGGAAATAAAGGGATTTGAGAATATGGTCAAATTTCTCCAAAGCAATCCTTCTGTAGAGAATTTAAAGAAACAAATGCCCGGTTACTCTTCAATTGATGCCTCTTCTGTTAAACTGAAGAGTCCAATTACCGATCCGGAAAAGATTATTTGTGTGGGACTAAATTATTTGGGGCACTGCCAGGAGCAAAATGTCCAACCCCCAACCAGACCCATGTTTTTCAGTAAATTTAACACTGCCATCACTGGTCCCTTTGATCCAGTCATTTGCCATGAAATTTCCGATTCCATTGACTGGGAAGTTGAACTAGTGGTCGTTCTAGGCAAAGAGGGAAAGAAGATTAAGAAAGAAAACGCCTACGATTACGTTTTTGGGTATTGTGTGGCCCAGGATATTTCAGCTCGGGACTGGCAAAAGGTTTTAAACAACAAACAATTCCTCATTGGAAAAACCATGGACACTTTCTGTCCTCTTGGACCTCATTTGGTCCACAAATCTGCTGTGCCTGATCCTCATGCCTTGAATATTCAATGTTCTGTTAATGGAAATCTGAAACAGACAGGAAACACTTCTGAGCTTGTATTTCGCATTGATGAACTCATCCATCGTGTGAGCCAGTAAGAATTATAATAACTTATTATTTTATTTATGCATTTTAGTTACATAAAATCGATATTACGCTATGAATTTCTTCTGTTCAAGTAAAAAATTTAAATAGATTTTTAGTTAATTTGTTTAAAAATACATAAAATCTTGTATAAAACACGGTCGATAAGCATTATTAAGCACACGGACCATTTTTAAAATACTTGCTACGTTCGTGACTTTAAAAACCCTAGTGTTTAATAATGTTTTATCAATCTAGTTGTGTAAATAACAATTATTTAATTATGTAATCTTTTCCAGGGGAATAACTTTGAAGCCGGGTGACATTATCTTAACTGGAACTCCAAAAGGAGTTGGAATGGCCAGAAACCCTCCAGAATTCCTTAAGCCTGGAGATGTGATCGAAAGTGAGATTGAAATCTTGGGAAAAATCGTCAACAAAGTCATCAAAGATGAATGAAAAAACAAAATGGACCTAAAATTGTAAAAAGAGGAAATTTGGGATTTTTAAAAGAAAACTTTTTATTTACCGAATAAAACTAATAATATTCATTCACCTATTGCAGATTTTGTTAATTATGACACTCTTTTAGTTTTATAGTACTCCTCTCTGGTGTGATAGGGAGTGTAAGGGTCATTGACGTAGAATTTAGGTCTTCTCCAGAATTTCGTGACCATTTTGTCAAGGAGCCAGCTCTGAGTGCCATTCGAGAACACATGTTGCCTTAGACGACGTTTTCTCGCCGAGGTCTTCTTCCACAGTTTCTTATGTCGACCGG
>JXOV01003026.1:57848-76150 GCA_001014945.1 Clogmia albipunctata
GACCGGACTTTGTATGGATCCAAATTCCCCAGTCGAGGCGCTTGAATCGTTTAATAACCGCTTTCACGGTCTTTCTCTTTCCCGATTGCCTAGAGAACTTTGTCAGCGTTCTAACCGGTTGGTTAAGGCCAGAGGCGGCAAGGAGAAGACTCTGATTAAAGCTTGGAGAGGAGATTAATCCGGACTGAAAGCGTTGAGGAGCTATTTGAGGTGAAGAATTCGAAATTAGTCCGCACAACGTTCGGTTTTGGTTCAGGAGCAGAGCTGGTGGTGTTGCTGATGGGATGGTACGCCCCAGAGTTGACCATGAAGTCCGAGCGCCACTTGGACGCAATGCCCTGAATACTGAAAAGCACATTTCTTTAGTATTTTGACTCAATTACTAGCCATTTATCCTACCTGTTAACCCAGTACGTAACATTGCAGAGACGGTGCAAGTTTTCAGTGAGCGTAGTGATGGAATTTATCAGATTTTCCATAAAAATAAATTAGATAAAAACCCAAAGCCGCCTCTATATAAAGTTACCCAAATATTTGACAGTTATATATGTGACGTCATTGGCTAGACTATCGTTCATTGTTTTGATTTCGTATGAACTGAATCTTTCAAGAAAATTAATGACAATTTCACCATAAAAGAATTTTAAAGATAATAAGTACGTGTATTAAATATCTTAGACAATATAACATGATTAATTTTATATAAAATTATCATTCATTTTTTTGCATTCAAAATCAAAACAATGACAGCTGAGCCTATGACGGACCTTATTGTTAATTAGCGATGAAATTTCCACTAACTGTCAATCGGCGTTTTGACGTTTTGGCATGGAAACCCTAAGTATTGATTCGAAGTGTGACAAAAATTGGCTGTGAATTTCCTAAATTATCCACACCAAGCGGCGGCAGACTCTGATAAAGCCTTTGAGAGATACGCCAGGATTGTGAAACATGTATCGCGTAGTGGTTGATCGAGGATCCAAGGCTTTGATTAAGGTGAATCTTGTTTTGGTGCCTTTCCCGTTTTTTGCCAAGTGTTTAGTGTGTTTTGAATAACTGTGCTTAAATTAGATATCTTTAGAATGAGATCTGATTATATGATGATAGTCTTTCGATATTATATCACTTTTAATACAAAAAAATGAGTGACGTTTCTGGATTATGTAATAATTTGCATTATAAACAACTCGTGCCGGATCTTCTTTCAGTCGAGGAGCGTCCTGACCTGGCAGCAGACCGGCCGCTCCCTGCACAACAGGGTGACTGGCCAGGCGCCCCGAGAGGCTGGATTCGGCAAGGTCTTGATCGTTTTGTCGCCGCTGGCAATCGGCGGAGGAATCGTGACCTACGCCAAGTACGATGACGGTTTCCGCAAGACGCTGGTGGCCAACGTACCCGCCGTCGAACCGGCCCTCAATTTCTTCCTTCAGGACGAACCCGTGATCACCAAGAAGCTGGAGGAGACGAAGGAAACGGTGATGGGATTCTTCGCTTCGAACGACACCCCCAAGAAGAAGGCAGAAGACGTCGCCCCGCCACTAGCCAAGAGTAAGTGTGGCAAGAAAGACTGAGTTTATCAATCAAGACCAAGACTAACAAATTTAAACTGTTTTCAAATTGAAATTTTATCAATAAATGTTTAGAAATAGCTTATAATTATTTTATGTTGCCATTATTATTTCATCTATGATCATTCATGGAAAACTATAGGTTCTTAAATATTACTATAATTAGTGAAACAACTACAGTAGTAGTGTTCTTTTTCAAAAATGAATTCCTCTTCCGACTTTATTTATTCCAATAAGAAACTCTTATATTGCCGTTATAAGAAATACTCTATAACTGCTTAAGAAGGATGTTCTAAGGTGTATTTATTCCTTTTTTAACTGTTTTTTTTGTTCATTTTATATATTAAAAGAGAAGAAGCCTTAAAAACCACATGCCCCGATACTTCTTTGGAATTTCCTTGCTTCGTAAAGTATTTTTGTTTCATGATTTAAGAACTCTATTAAGTGGTTTGTTTTTCAATGATGATGGAGTATTGTACATTCTCTGTTGATCAATTCTTGTTTTAGGACCACATCAAACGTCCGTTTGATTTGACGGACTCTGTACCCGATAAAAATTAAATAATATTAGTTATATTTTTATTACAATGTAGTTCAAATATAAAATAATCCAATTTCCAATAATTAGAATATCTTTAGGGAGAAATTATCTTATTTCAATTTAATCTACCCCAAAATACAGGAAGAAGTGAAAATACAGAAAACGGTCTAACATTTTAAACTACAATAATCCTAAAACTAAAAATTAATTTAAATTTCTAATAAACAGAATTTATTTTATAAAATTAAAAAAAAATGATAAAGCCAATAGAATGGAAACATTACCATCTGACCAACAACATTATTCGACAACCTCCAACCCTCTAACGGGGTGATATGGTCTTCAAGACTTCTACCTCTTGTATTCTTAATGGTTATTCAATTGTGTATATTATAAATTGAAATTTAGTTCACCCATGTTCTTTTTCTGCTTCATTTGACAATTACTCTTCCTAGTACTGCTGGTAAGCAGGATTTGCGGTTTACGTATGGAAACTTGGTGTTTCTATTGTCAAAGACGAGTTGACTCGCCAGATATTGTTTAAATTGTTCAAATAATTTTCACTTCCAATACTCGGAGCTTTCGTATTTTGAAAAGGCACCTCCATTATTCTTAATTATAAATAAATAAATTTAATCTAACATTCTCTCTATAACACAAAAACTCGCTTATTAGATCACACAGGGATCCTAATGATTTAATTCAATAATCTGATTGATTTTCATTATGATTTCGGCTCTAAGTATTTTATTTCTATAAGACGATTTTTTCCAATTATCCGTGATTCAATTAAGCGACTTCTACTGTAATTAAATACTACAATGGATGGACAAAAAAAGAAGAAAATTTAATAACCTTTGAGAATAGAGAGAATATTAAATGGAACTTTGCATTCTTTATTAAATAAATTATTCTCGCAAATTCTATTTTTTTGCTATCTATCCTAACTTTCACACTCTAAATATTATATAATTGTAAAATGTTTTTAAATTGGATGTTTTTATTTCTGTCGGTAGATTGAATCATTTCAATATTTAATGTTTGTTTTATATTTTTAACCCAGAAAAATTCGACGTTGCTCCACCGAAGGAACCTGAAATGAAACCGAAGCCTGTAGCAGCATCTGTGCCAATGCCTGAAGCAGTTGCTCCACCACCTCCCCCACCGGTTACAGCTTCAAAACCGGCTGAAAAGGTTGAGAAAGTGGTTGAAAAGGCTCCAACAAAGGCAGCTCCTGCTCCAGTTCCTGTTCGCACTCCTAGTCCCGCTCCCGTTGCTGCAAAATCTGTACCAGTCGCTGTCGTTAAACCAACCGTTTCTGCAGACACAAACAAACTGGAATCGGAGATCCAAACCTCGCTAAAAGCTGCCATTGGTGAATACCAAAAGGCGATTCGAGTTTTAACAGCTTATAACGAAGACGTTAAAAAGATTGTTGACGGTTCCATTGAAAAGGTTGAAGAAATTCCTTGGAATCAACTGAAGAATAAAACTGCTGTTAGAGACAATGCTGTTGCAGCAGCTGAGGCTGCCGCCAATGCTGTCAATCAAACTCTGGCCAACATTGAAAAGTCTTTGAAGGAGAAAAAGGGTCCCATTGAAAGTGAAGAAACTGTTCGGCTTCAAAACGAGATTTCTTCGGTGAAAAACCAGTTAAATGTGGCCAAAGTGAATATGTTTAAGGCCAAGGAGTTGTCGGATATGAGTGAGAAATATTGGCGAAAAGTGGAAGCTGCTCGCGGTTTCTTTGTCCAAGAGATTGAGAATTTATTCCCAGATTTCAATGTCACAGACAAGAATCCCAAATTGTCAAAAGAAGAGTTGGATTTGTTCACAATGTACGCCTATTCCCATGTGCTGGCTTATCAAAAGGAACTGCAGAAGATGCAGGTTGAAGGTGAACATCGTCTTCAAAGGGCTCTTGATAACCTAAAATCCGAAGATCTTCCAAACATTGAAGCCCAATTGGAATATTATTTGGAAAAGGAAAAGCGTGAATTGAATTTGGAGAATCAGAAGAAATTGTTGAGGATGAGGGAAGAGGGCGAAAGTAGGATTCGGGAAACGTTAAAGAAACAAGCCGAAGCCCACGTCGACCATCTGAACGAAGCCATCAAACTGAAGGAACAGGAGATGAAACGCATTTTCGAACGGGAATTAGACGACAAGTTACTTAAGGAACAGAACTCCTACAAAGCACAACTAGCAGCTTATTTGGGAAAACTCAAAGGAATGGAAAGTGCGATGAAAGGTAAACCATGCACATGTTTTAATTTTATTGATATAATATTTATCTTAACTTTTTAAATGCTTACCATAGAGATTGAAAAGGAAATGCAAGGTATATTGACCATATTTATCAAATATTTAAATTTATTTAGTTTTATTATTATTTTTTTCTATCTATCTTTTGATATTATCGACATCTATTTGAGTTTCGTAATGAATCATTTTTTAGTAGTGAAAACATTTGAAGTTTTATTTCACTTGTGAAAAAATACCAATTTAGTTACAAAGTTAAAATTCAGGTGCCATAAACTGCAAAATTTATTATTACATAGCCCAAGTATTTATTGTGTAATTCAATTAGGTAAAACCCCCAATTAGCATGAGGTAAAGTGACAATAGTGCGGGAAAGTTCTACCTTTGACAGTGTTACTCAAAACTCATTTCATGTTGTTATATATGATTAATTAGTTTATTGGTGGGTAAAGAACGCTTGAAGATTTTGGACCTTATTTACAAATAAAATGGACATTCATACACCCTTCCACCTCCACTTCTCCCAACCTATAAAATTTTCTGTTCCTAGCTATGGTGTTGCTATCTATATTGCTGAGAATATATTTAATATATTTATGGTCTCGATGGACGTGTGTATCATTAGGCTTGGAAAGAAAACAAGTATGATTGGACCCGCTATTCAGCACCGCACACTAGGGCAATATAGGTCTCAACAATTTAAAGGAGAAATTCAATATTAAATATGATTAATACTCTACTTAATAACAAAGAAAAACAGTTTTGAAAATTTCATAATTAAAATTAGATTTTTGCCATATTTTAAATAAATTTAATAAAATTAAATATTTAAAGCTCGAGCGGATGCTGACAAAAGTGCTCATCAATCGCAAGCCTTGTGGGTAGCTTGTCAGTCCTTGTGGTCTGGAGTGAAGAACGGTGCACCAGGCAAGTCATGGAAGGAGAGCTTGAGACCGTTGGACAGTGAAATTAAAGCTGTTGCGAAAGCTGCTGGTAATTTTTCATTATTACATATATCTTTTTTATATTTCAATTCTTTTTTTGTAAATTGTAGAAGGAGATGAGTTTGTAAAGACCGTATTGGAGGCAGTCCCTAAGGCTGCTCTGGAACGTGGCGTTTATCCCGAGGAAGCCTTGAGAGAGCGTTTTGTTAAAGTCGATCAGTTGGCTCGACGATTGGCGATGGTCAAAGACGATAAAGCCAAGCTACCCATGTTCATTTTGTCCTACGTCCAGTCAATGTTCATCCTGACCCCGGCCAACGCCATTTCAAAGGAAGAGCTCAAAGACGAGATTGTTGATTTTGGAAAACTAGACACATACGACATTTTGAACAGAGCGAAATACTGGATGGAACGCGGAAATCTGACTCAGACCCTGAAATACGTCAACCTGTTGCAAGGAGCGCCTCGTAAAGTGGCCCAGGACTGGCTGAACGAAGCACGGCTTCTCCTGGAGACCCAACAAATTGTAAACACGTTAATGGCCCATGCCGCTTCTAGTGGACTTGTTTATTTGTAAATTTACCGTACAGTAGGCCCCAACTAATAAAATTTACTATTTATCCGAGACTTTTAATGATTTTAACTTGTTAAAAGGAATCTTTAAGTCTAAGTGAATCAGTAATTTTTTTATTTTAATTTTTCTCTAATTGCCATTAAAGCCAATTTGTGTAAATACATTTAGAAAAAATAAAATCCCCGGCCGCAATTGGCGAACAACTTTTATCATTCATTTTAATTGTTCGAATAAGACTGATCTTTCTATAATACTAGTAATTTGCTACCATTCAATGAATGGGTACATATGAAAGATGTGAAAGGAATGGGTTGTACATAAAATCATTGTTTATGGGGCTAATCACATCATTACTGTTATGAGATTAAGAACGCAAAGACAAGTTTATTCAGTTTACGTAACTTTTATTATCTTTTCAATGTGAGGAATTACGACCAAATTACAGAAATGCTTCCTTTTAGAACACTAGAATAACAGAAATTTTTCACGCCACATCTTACGTTCCTTAGAACTGTGTTTAGAACAATACTTTCTTTCATGGTTATCGCGATATTCTACAGAAATAAACACTGCATAACACTTTCTACACTCCCAAACCTCCTGTCCTTTGTCATTAAGTTTTGAATGGTCCTTATAATGTTCTCTCAAGCTAATCAGTTCTTTAAATACTTGGTCACATTTATTACATTTTATATCTTCGGTATGAAGGCTTAAATGCCACTGTAATTCTACTTCGGTTTTGAATACTTCGTCACATCGATTACATTTCAAAGGCTTTAGTTTTGCATGCTTCTTTCGCATATGAGATTTAAAGATTAATTCCTCTTTAAACAAATTGTGGCAAATTGGACATTTTAAAGTTTTCGATTCATTGCCGGTGTTTGGAGATCTAAAAATTAAATTAATTAAAATTTTATCTTTAAAAATTATGTATTGAATTTTCATACCTTTTCTTCTTAAAAATCTTCTTAACTGTAACTTCACCACACTTCAAATGGTTTGTAAATACGCTGTTTTTGCTCATTTTTGCGAACACTAAGATTACCAGAATGATTTCATGAATTCGACAAACCGATATTTATATTGAAAATAAAAAGGCCAAAGATTAGATAGTGACGAAAGCCACTGGCATATATGTATTTCACAATATTTCGAAAATTAAATAAAGTAAATAACAGCGAATGCAATACAGTAGACGCTGCTTATTAAAGCCACGGTAAATAGGGACAAATCGCTTTAAGGAGCTAAAATGGCTGAATTTGGTACTGTAACTGATGTTTTAACCTTGAGAACCTTGAGGGGTCCTAAATTGAGCGATGGTTTCGACCTTGTTTCTATGTGTGAAGGACAAATTTTCGTATTTACTGTTATTCTGGAACGTCGATATCATCCAAATAAATTTCCTAGTTCTCTATATTACGAAATATCTGCTCCATTCTCTTTTGGAATATTTCTGGAGCACTACATACTCCAAAAGAAAGGCTATATTTCGACTTCAGAGTTATTTGACCAAAACTGAACTCAAACAGTCTAAACTATAAAATTATAACAAATTATACAATTATTTTTAATTAAATAATTTAATACAATTTATTTTCAAATATTAACATATAGTATGCACTTAATAAATATTGAACTACTAAAATAAAAGAAATTTTTCGCGCCACATCTTCCGTTCCTTAGAACTTTCCCAATGTTTCCTTTCGTGGTTTTCTCGATATGCCCAAGAAACGAATGTAACATTGCAAATTTTGCACACCCATATCTCCTGTCCAGTATCATTGAATTTAGAATGGTCCTTGTAATGTTCTCTCAGATCATTCACTTCTTTAAATACTTTTTCGCATTTATCACATTTTATATTTTCAGCGTGAACTTTTGAATGCCATTTTAACTCTTCCTGGGTTTTAAATACTTCGTAACAGCGATTACATTTCAATGGCTTTGGTTTGGGATGTTTCCTTTGGATGTGGGATTTCAAGATTAATTCATCTTTAAACAAATTGTTGCAAATTGGGCATTGAACAGTTTTAGGTTCTTTGATAGTTTTTGGTGGTTTTCTGAAAATAAAATTTTAAATGAATTGAAATGTTGTCTTGTTCATATTTCATACCTTTTTTTCTTAAAAATCCTTTTAACTGTAATTTCATCGCACTTTAAATGGTTCGTAAAAACAATTTTGGTGTTCATTTTATCGACAAAACATTTTACAATGATTTCTAGTAATCGACAAACCGATATTTATATCGAAAGAGTTGAAAAGCCAAAGATTAGACGCGATAAATTTGCCGGCTTATATATTCATTTCATAATATAAAGAAATTTATTTACAGTAAATAAACCGTAAACGAATCTATATTTACTTGTTAAGTACTCGTATATAACTTTATTGCACCATCTCTAGAATTTTAAGCTTAATGAAAAATATCTGCAGAGTTATTATATTAAACATTTTAATTACACAATAGAGCAAAATTGTAAAAATGGTAAAAATTGTAAATTGTGTATTACAGCACGAATTTATCATGCATATTGACGAGCGCAGTAAGTAAGAATAGGTAAATGAGTGCTGTAATAATCGATTTCACATGTGTATCGAACGCTATTTTGTGTAATTCTGAAAAAATATCAGTTGATCGATAATTACTAATAAAAACGTTAGCAACGGTTTTTCCAAATTGTGGAACAAGAAAGGCACATTGTGGAGCTTGTCTAATCAAATTAGAGGGAGAACCATCACTTAAATAAATCTGTATTGATTGGAGAAAGATAGACATACTTTAACAAAATATTTAAATTCAATATTAGAGTCGATAAAGTTCAATACAGTGAGATGGGAACACTCACACAACGAAATTTTCAAATGAATACAATATGTAATTTCTCTAATTTGCGTGAAAATTTTGAAATATTACCGCTCTCCGTGGTGAAAAGTAAGCCGTTAAAGAACCAATTTGTATTAAAAGAATTACACAAAATCTTTTTTGCACTCCCGTATCGAAAGATACGCTTTTCGATATCCATTTGAGTTTCGTAATGTTTTACTTTATGGCACTCAGTGAAAATTTTGAATTTTTTTTTCACTAGTGGAAAAAAGTCATAATCTATCCAACAAATTTATCTCAAATCAAAATTTGGTCGCCATTGTTACCCTTAAACTACACAAAATATTGGTTTCAGCTATGCCTTCGACCGTGATTATGTTTCAAATTAATTAATGTTTTCTGTTTTAAAATTTTAATATTTACCGTTTCAATAGCCATCTGCATATAATGTAGCTATTTTTGTTTGATTTTTGGCACATTAAATATCAGAGATAAATCTGCTTAACTGTAATGTAAGAAAATTATATTAATTGCTTTAAATGGAAATTTATTTTCCATAAATTAAAGCAAACAAATGTTCCATGTCACAATAAAATAGGCATTTGCCTTATTAGTTAACGGTAACTTTACAATTTAAGATTTGACTTTTTTAAATTTTCCTTGTAAATAATGAAATTTGATGTGAAGTTGTAAAATTTCAGCACTAATGAGTGGAGTGCAAAAATGGTATGTCCTGCTCGGGTGTAAAGTCCTGTTTTTTTAACTCGGGAACGATGAAACACTCGCCTTCGGCTTTACACCCTTGTACCACTAATAACTATTTTTTTAAATTCAATCGGTATTGTGAAAGAGCGAGATCAAAACTGAAATTTGGAGTAAGAATTTCGGTTAATTTGAACATTTCTGACAGTAATAAGGAAGTAAATTAAGAACTTGAAAAATACTAAAATTTAAATGTTGAAATTAAACAACAAAAAAACTAAACAAATAAGTTTGTAATAAGCTCCATTTTTTTTTATCTAATTCGGCAATTAATTCGACAAACGAGAGATGTAAGTTTGAAGCCCCTCCGTCTTAAAGAAAGTCAAATATATCAAAAGCAGGATGTTGGAAATTAGGTGGAGGATGTGATTAAATTTAATTAAATAACAAAGAATAAGAAATATTTTTAATTATTTGAAAAAGAGTTAAAATTAATAAACTCTGTTTTTTATCCGAGATTTATTATTTCATCATATTAGAAATGTTTATAAGTAGATATTTATTAAGGTTGTGAAATACTTGCTATATTTTATTATGAAAAAAATCAAAACAAATAATACAATAAATAAAATTTTATTTACATTTGGTATTAAATTTAAAAAAATATATTAAATAACAAAGATAGTTTTTTCACAGCACTATAATCTCACTTTAGAACTTTGTAAATGTTTTCTTTCATGGTTATCACGATATTCCCAAGAAACAAAAGTATCACTGCAAATTTTGCACTCCCAAACTACTTTCCCTTCTTCATTAATTTTGTAATGGTCCTTATAGTGTTCTCTTAAACTAGTCACATCCTTGAATACTTTCTCGCATTTATCACATTTAATATCTTCAGCGTGAACTTTAAGATGTTCTTCCAATTCTTGTTGGGTTTTGAATACATCATAACAACGATTGCACTTCAATGGCTTTGGTTCAGTATGCTTCTTTCGCATATGAGATTTTAAGATGAATTCATCTTGAAAAAGATTGCTGCATATTTTGCATTTGATATTTTTAGGTTTTTTCCACATTCTACGGGTTTTTCTGTAAATAAAATTTGAAATTGATTAAATTGTGTCTTGTGAAAATTGTGAATTTAATTTTCATACCTTTCTTTCTTAAAAATCCTTTTAACAGTAATTTCACAGCACTTTAAATGGTTGGTAAACACAAATTGATGGTTCATATTTGGAACGGGTATTTTACTAGAATGATTACTAACAACCGGCGAACCGATATTTATATCGAAAGAATGAATGACGACGGTAAAGATTAAACAGCGATAAATTTGCCGGTACAACACAAATACAACCACTTTTATTATTATGTAGTGTATATAAACAAATTATTGAAAGATATTTTTATAATCATTTAAATTTTTGTATTTAATAATAATAGGTATTTATTTTATAAGGTTGTAAAACTAACCTTTTTTAAACTCGTCTTGCGACTCAAATATCACCATGAAAAAAAAAAAAACAAGACCGTTTCATCTTGTAAATTTCATAGAAATTTGTAGAACCCCATATAAAAAAGTCAAAATCCCGTTTCATCTTTTCTTCTTTTCGTCCATTCAAAATCGATCATCCTTTAGAAAGTGCTCAATAATTAAATCTTGTTTAATTATGTTTTATTCAATACCCGCAGACAATCACAAATCGTTTAAATATGTTATACAAAATTAGTGCTTCGTACCAATATTTAACTTCTAAAAATCGTCAATTTAAGATCTTAGTAGCTGGGATGAAAAAATATTTTGACATTTTTCTTGACTTTACAATAAAAAGCTATGATATAATTATTAATTTGATTTTTACCACTTAAAATGGCCAAAAGAAAAGTTTTTCTTAAATGTTGGTTCTGGATTGTTAACTCATTTTATTCGTTTTCAAGAATTTTATTTGTATTTAATTATTGTTAATTTTCCCCATATACTGTTCAAGAAACTATTTTAGTTTAAGACCCTTTTTTGTTATGTGAGAAAAATACAAAATATGTCAAAAGTGAAACATTACGAATCTTAAATCAATATAAAAAATGTAACTTTTCGATATAAAATTCCTTATCGAAAAAAATTGAGATTGATTAATTTTAATGTTTCTAAAAAATTATAAATATTTAAAATAAACTTTTTTACGATACTGATAAGGAGATGATTCTTATAGCCAAAAATTAGGTTGTTTTAAACTTGTAATAAAAATATTGTGAAAAATATTTAATTTTTAAAACAACTTTTTTATATGCATTTCGTCGATTTTCTAAAATTACATATTTAAACTGAATTTCTAAATTGAGATTTCCCAAAAATAACTTAATTCATTCATATTTAATTTTTTTAAAATCAATAAATTCCATGATATGGTGAAATACAAATTTCACAAATTTGAAATTTATTGCTAAGCTCCAACCAGAGACACTTCCCAAACAATGGGAACGCAATTCTTTGATAACGATTTACGAATATGGTGAAATTTCTGCTATTGAAAGAAAGGTAATCGAATTTTAAATAAAATTATGGACTAACGCAATTTTTAATTTTAGGAATCTTTACAACATGAGCAAGGACCAATTTTCGTTGAAGAAACTCAGATGCAACGTTTGCAAAAGGAGTTTTGAGGAAGAATCTATTTTAAAATCCCACATTCATAAGAAGCATTCAGTACCAAAGCCGTTTAAATGCAAGAGATGTTATGAGGAGTTTCAAAACCAATTCGATTTGCAGTCACATTCCAAAGTGCATGCAGAAAGTATTAAATGTGATAGATGTGACCAAGTTTTTGATGAACTTGATAAATTAAGGGACCATCACAGAGAAAACCATCAAAATCATCCAGAAGGAAAGCAAACTTGGGACTGTGAAGTATGTGGGGAGACATTTGAAATATATAATGCATTTAAATACCACGAAAGAAAGCACAGCAAATCTTAAGACAAGGAAAAAAAGAACGCGAAATGTTTAAACTTCTTTAATATTGGAGAAAGAATAAGAAGATTCGAATTTTAACTCGATTATTGCTTGAGAGGACCGGTTGGATAGTCGTCGACTTCTACTATAAATAAAAATTATCTTGGACTACCTCAGAAATCAATGTTCAACCTTAATCGTCTAAGAAAAAGCATTGGTCGATAAAACTGCATTTTATTGTAGGATTAAGAATAGACCAAGCTGCAACTATATTGAAGTACTTCAGAATATGTCACATATTTTGAACGTATAGTACATCCTTAAACAAAATTTAAAGGCAGTATTTATGAAATTAAAGAATAGAACACTTAGCTAAGTATTGGCTTTCATCAATAATATTATAAAATTGGATTAAATTTAAAAAAAACGATAAAACCACTCGGATATATAAATAAGGCCTTATTTTATACCGTTGTATTTGTAAAAATATAATAAAATATAGAAGTGTAAACAATAACAATATTCTATTTTCATATTAATTAATTACAATTGTAATTTACACATTGAGGGTGTGAAACATCGAGCCGAAAGCGAGTTTTCAAATTCAAAACCACATTTTTACATCAGAGCAGAACTTGCAGATGCCAAAATTGAGACTTTTATTGGCGTATTAAAATGTTACTATTTGTGGATTTTATCTGCATGTATCAGGGATGGCGATTTTTAACTGCGGATGCAGAATTATTAAGGCTCACATCCGTGGATGCGTTGGTTGCAGATATTTGAATTTTTAAATTGAAATCTTATCAAAAAAGCTTTTTGTTGTTCCAAAAATAACAACACAAGTTGTAATTTTAAATAACTCGATTAAATAATAAATAAATCTAATACAATAACTGGACCATTATAATTCACGAAAAATATTATGTCCGCCTTGTCCGATCCGCATGCGGATGTGAATCAAAATTTGTGTAATTGTTCCGCGGTAGCTGAAGCGGTTTCGAGCATCCGCAACATCTCTAACATGTGCGTACAAAATCATATTAGATACCATAGAGTTATAGGTAAGGGTAATAGCATAGGTTATTGCAGCTAGAGAATCGTGGTTAAATAGTTAGCCATGTTGGTGAAGACTCAATTCAATAATCATTTAACTAAAAGAAAAGGAGTTAATGATCTAATTAAATTTTAAGAAATAAATTATATTTTTGGACAGTCATAAAATCTAAGACAAAAATTATAAATGAACCCAGTGACCTCAAATCAATGATTTATCTTCCTTTTTTTTTATCAAACAGATGAAATTAATTAATTAAAATACAGCAACTACTAGTAAAAAAGTAAAGTAAAAAACTAAATCTTCAATACTGACATCGATGATCTTCCATAAGAATATTTGGACAATCGACCACATCATCAGAGAAACCCCCACAAGTGCGTCCAGAATTCTTCCTATAAGTACTCCAGTGGATAACGAACAATTGCTTGTTCTTGTTACAAATCTTGTTCGTAAATTTTTGTTGATGAGTCTCTCATCAAAAGTCTTTTTGTAAAATTATTAGTTTTTTTTTAATTTAATAAAGTAATAATGTGTTTTTGAAAAACCGGTGTTATTAATTAAATTTAATTCCCCCATAGCCAAATTTATGGAATGTGATCCTGACTTGAATGGTGCATATTAAAAACAAAAGAATCCTCACAATAACTCTATATTTGTTTAGGAAATATGTATCATAGTGGAACGTATTCCGTTTATTCCTATATAAAATACCTTTCCTTATTCGTCGTAATTTTACAGAATAAGCAGTGATATCTGTCTTAAAATGCGTATTTTGGTCGAGAAACATAACTCAAATAAATGTTAAAACGTTAAGCTTTCAATACGGAACTTCAAAATATATTAATTTTTTATGAAGGTAGTGCTTTGTAACCAGGCGCCTCCACACACAAAGCATATGCGCCATATAAATTCTAGATTCCCAAGAGCAAAATTACATAGAAGAAAATTAACAACAATAACTCGTTCTTGATGACCGAAAACAGTTATTCCAAGACATTAGAAAGCAATTAAGTAGAGAGAGATGTCGTATTTATAATTTATGAAATCAAATAACAGAATTCCCTTTGTTCTATTTAATCTTCTGACTGAGATTGGACACCATATTGTTTTGTCAATGCTTTGTATCAAATATTTATGGACACCCGTCTCTAAATATGTCTAAACAAGTATGGGATTTTGTTTGCAGAACCTCATTTATTTATTAATCAATTTCCAAGGAATCGGTAAAAACCAACCCGAGAGAAAAGAATTTTTTATCACTCCCGTCTTATCTTATCCCATTATCAGTATCAACAAATTACTCTTTGAACTTTTGGTCTAATCATTGAATATTTCAAAAGTATTGGAAAAAGGTATTATTGAAACAAAACTTAATTATTTATTAATGATTAACCCTTCCAGATAAAGAGTTTGTTTCTTTAATGTTTTAACAAAATCCATAATAATAAGTAATTTATCTCTTGTAATTTCGAAAATTAAGATTTTTTCATTGATTTGAAATTCGTAATGTGTCCCTTTTTTTAATACATATTGAAGATTTGAACTAGTTTTTATCTAATGAACAAAGTCATTGTCGGAAACTGAGATGAGGGGCAATATTTCGTAAAAATCAGGAGTATTTGGGTGAAGCCAAGGTTAATTAAGGATAGGGTGGAGCGGATTATCTTTTGAGAGGCTGTGAGTCCGTTTGAGTCAGTTTGATTCAAAATGACCACAGCACCAATTAATTGTGTTGACTATACTTTTAACTATAAGAAATTTACACCATTTCTTAATTTTTTTTATGAAAAAACAAAGAAACTTAACTTTTGCGATTATTTCAACTTTTCGGAAAAAAAACATCTTTATTTTATCATTTTAACACACAATTTATTATCTCTAATGAGGTGATCTCGCACATTGATCTGAAGATCTATTGTGCACCCTCATATATCTGCTCACCACAGTTGGGTGTATTGCACTTAGATGTTTCCATCTCTGAGAAGGTCTAGCTCTAACCAATTGGTTTACGCAATCAATGTTGTTAAATGCCCTATTTATTTTTACACTTTTCATTTACTTTCACAATTAATATAGAGGTTAATTTATTGACAGGTTTTGCCACCGAAACAGAACACACATACTACAAAGAAGACCATCCCTTTCAAAACATTCGTCTGTATCCGTTCATTTAAACAGCAGCAGTATTAGAAAAATCCGGTTCATCTCCTTCGATTCCATCCTCCATCCAAGCTTTGAAAACCAGTCAGAATTTAAACAGATAGTGTTGACGTCACCAGTTGTTCGATTTGTTGAGATATTATTTATAACTGTATTTAAACAAATATTAATCACAAATTGTTATTAGTTGATACTGGCAACTGAATTTCGAAAATAAAAATTAAAAATGGTTCGGGNCTTGAGCACACGGTTTCAATTTTGTAATGCGACGCTTAACCGACTACGCTACCCGGCCACTCTTTAACACACAATAATATTATCTTAGGTACTTATTTCACAAACTTAATTACTTTAAAAGTCTTTTCTCCCTCAATTTAAATTAATTTTCTTGAATCACACAAACCAAGACTGCTTTCTCGAAGGTATGGAATCGCATCCGGACGTGTCGGATTGACTGGACCATTTTACAACCAGTCTATATAATATTAATTGATTAATAATACACTGAAAACAATTAATCAATGAAAAGTCCAAATCCGTTGGTTGAAGTTGAGAATTACAATGTTCCTTACAATAATTGAAAGGTGGGAAATATCTTTAAAGTACTTGTGTTTTAAACAGAAGAAATGTTTATATCTTTATAAGTTATATTTACAAATAGGTCGATTAGATAAAACATTAATAAATATGTTACTAGAACACAGAGTTAAATAATGCTTATTGACCGTGTTTCAAACAAAATTGTCTGTATTTAAAACTAAATTAACACAAAAATATGGAAAAAAAAACATTTTATTAAATTCACATTTAAAATCTCATATTGTTTTATGTTTCATTCCCTCATTCTAGAGGAAATTATATTCTTTCGATTCGGAAATATTATCTTTTTCTAAAGTGTTTAAATAGTTTCTTTTTTGCATAATCAGCAGTTTTCGTTCCATCTTATTTTAGACTTTTCGTTAAAACCGTTAAACCATGTGCAACAAAACTGACTTCCATATAAATTTGATGTATTTTTTACACGGAAGTCACACTTTAAAAATAAAGAAAAAACACATCATTCTTTCAAGTATCGATTTTATGTAACTAAAATGCATAAAAGTGGGTTTTAACTACTTGTACTTTAACCAAAAGGAATGTTAGTTATTTCACAAAAGAATATGAAATCTTATATAAAATCTCTATATCTTAATACATTTTATATAAAAATAGTACAGTATTAGCTGTATAATCACAATTCCCTAGAAACGTTTTAAGAGACTTTGTGCGAATGGAATTGGTATTTCATTTCAATACGTTAGTGTTGCCAAGTTCTCAATTTCAATCGTCCTCATTGAAAATGCAAATAATCGAATTTTAGATTGGGTTTTAGTATAATCGATTTGTGATTTTTCTCACTCGGTTTGAGATATTCATTCCGTCGTTTGGATTTTTCATCATCAATTGGTGCATAGAAATGGCGAATTAATTTAACTGAATTTGAATTTAGTAGCAGAAACTATCAAATACATATCAGTATTCTATAAAATCTTTTGTTTTCTATTTTAGAACATGAAGAGAGAAGAGCTGAAGTGTGTTAAATTTAATGACCAATTGAATGGATTTTAAAATAGTTATTGAACATAAAAGAATAATTGATTGCTCAAGGGGGTAAATCTAAAACACAATACGGTATTATTGTTTAGTATTTGCAATTCAAGATAAAACTTGACAGAACGATTTTATGTTTCGTCATGAAGAAGAAACGGTAAATTTTGGCTGGATGATATGATATGATTTGTATGGAATTTATACAAAACGAATTATTCGTAGATCAGGGATCATAATCCATATTATCCATTATCTTTGTCTCTTTCTGTCTTCGTCGAGAGTGCTTAATACACATTGATTCTTTATGCGCGTCCTAAAATTTCACTATTCGGGGATCTTATCAGCATGGACTCGTACATAGAGAATCATAATGAATAATATGGATTGTGATCCCTGATATAAATGTTACGTCAGAAGAAATTTGACATAAGAGAGTAATTATAAGAACTTAACATTTCTTTATGAAAATTAACAATTAAAATTTTTAGGCCATTTTAATCAATAAGTAAAAATATAATAGTTATTTATACAACAAGGTCGATAAGATAAGTCATTATTAAACACAAGGGCTGGCCTGAATGTTTAATAATGCTTATCGACCATGTTTTATACAAAATTTTATTCATTTTTAAATAAAAATACATGTTGCGCCCTCTATGATAAACTTCAAGAAAACGTATTTCATAAGTTCTCCGACAGATGGCTTATTTTATACTAACAAATCACAGTGATACCACGCCTAACGACAGTGGTGTACATATAAAATTGACGGGTTTCTTTCACTGAGGTCACACTTTAATAATAAAGCACACGTGCTTTAAAGAATTCATTAAAGCACTTGTGTTATAATAACGACTTTGACAGAGTTTAAATGTCATAATATCAATATTAAGCAATAAAACTGCATAAAATAATATAATAAATATAATAATTTATTTTTTACATAAATATTTCTGTTGGTTTTTGTTTTCTAAAAGCGTATTTTCTATAATCGCATATAAAATTCTATTCCTAAATATAATAGTTTTTGCCTTATTCGCGGCGGTTACGTTTCGTAAAAATACCACGAATAATGTTGTGTGCACACCGAATAGTCTTAAATTTTACTGCTTGGGAACGATCC
>JXOV01003029.1:0-23997 GCA_001014945.1 Clogmia albipunctata
TTTCTAATTCTAAGAGAAAATGCAGAAAGCATTAACTAACTTATCTTTTTTCACATAGGAAATATTATCCGTTAGTGGATTGTTTTAAATTTAGAGGGACGGAAACAGTTGATTTAGAATTAATTTGTACTAATTTAAATTCAAACCATCCGGTAAAACAGTCAAAAACACACAAATACATCCGCAAATACAGTTAAACCCTACATAACAAAACTGACGTACATATAAATTTAATGGATTTATTTTACGGAGGTCACACTTTAATAATAAAGAAAAAGCCCACTTACTTTAAAGAATTCTTTATAGCACTTTTGCTATAATAACGACTTTGACAGAACAAATTTTTGAGTGTCATATCAATTTTTAGCTACAAAAATGCATAAAATTTATAAAAATGTATTCCGAATAATCAAGAATTTACTACTAAATCAATAATTTTTTTGTTCACAGATGGTCAGAAAATCCGAACGGAATTTGGCTGTTGCAAATTTTGGACAAGAGCCCAAAAGGTGTCCAGAACAGTGGATACGTTAAAAAGGCTACACTTCGTCTTCATGGAACCAAAGAACAACCTGACATTCTAAAGGAAGGACCCAGAAAATACAACAAAAACTATATACGAAATATTTATATGTAAAGTTAAAATTTATTGATACACAAAAAAATAAAGGAGAATATTTGAATGGTGGCTTAGAATCTGCCTCGACCACCGCCTCTGCCTCCAAAGCCTCCTCCACCTCCTCGTCCTCCGAAACCGCCGCCACCTCCACGGCCTCCGAATCCACCACCTCCTCGTCCGCCAAATCCTCCGCCGCCACCTCGGCCTCCAAAACCACCACCACCTCCTCTTCCTCCGAAACCTCCTCCTGGAAATAAAAAAAACATTATTAATCAAAATACGTGTAAAATAAATCATATTTTAAAGGTTTGTACTATTTATGTATCTTAAATATATTGTTTGTAACATTATCTATAAATTTTATTAAATTATGTTCATGTTGTTGAGTTTAAGTACAATGAAAAGTTTGGATTCTTAACTCTTGATATTTTTTCATTTGACTCTTTAAAATATTTGACAAAGGCAAGATATAACGAATATCTTGTACATGAAATCCTCTTAAATATGGACCAATGTACTGCAACAAGCCTAATTTTGCCTATCACGAGTACTCAACCTAAAAACTCAAAAAGATCAAAACCCTTAAAAAAATAAACTCACGATCCTAAGCCATGAAACATAATCTTCGATCGGAAGAAATAAAAACCAGAATATGAAGCTGGCAACGAATGAAGTGGATAAATGTTAAGAATTTTAGACGAAGAAAAGAATGAAATATTATTATTTTTTACCTTTTTAAGGAGTAATACGGCTGTCAAAACACGCTAGGATCGTGAGTCTGACCCAAACTCGAAATCACTTTTATTACTTTTTGTCGGCTCACTCTACTCACCCTTTTTGGAACAATTTCTTTTTAAGTCTTGACAATTATTGAGATGTAGACGAATAAACGGGTAATTAAGCCCACATTCAGTACTACACACAGCACAGGACTTTCACTTATATGAGAGTTTAATGTCATGAAAAAACATAAACAACTTTTTGAACAAGAAAAGCTTAAATAATTTACAAATAACTATTTTGCACTAGTGAAAAAAGGAATATCATCCAAATCAATGAAAATAACCTTTGATAAGGATTATAAAAAAAAATTCAGAATTTATAATTGAGGATCCAGGTTATAAAAAATTATTTCTTGTACTAATTCTTGTTATACCCTATTTTTTTTATAAATATTTAAGAATTTTAAACGTTTGACTTTAAAAACAATTAATAAAATTTAAATTTAAGACAAATAAAACGTTTGTTAAATTTTATTAAAGAAAATAACATTATATATTAGTATATGACTGAAATGTAAGTATTTTTTTTGTTTTTTTGAACACATGATCCTTTAATCGTTGTCGTAAATAAACATTTAAAAAAAACAATTGGTAAAAATAATTAAATTCTATATATAAATTCATCACATATTAACAAAAAATGAATGTAGTACATACCTCTACCACCTCCTCCTCGGCCACCACCTAAAACAAAGAGAAAATAGAAATATTTGAATTAATACGAATTAGATAATTTTAGATACATACTTCAATAGCTTTAATTATATCAATTATTATGTAGTGATATGCACTTATAAAATAAGAACTTAATACAATTATTTGTAAAAAAAATATATAACGGAACAATTGTGTTAAATGAATTAATTTAATTTAAAAAAATATAAATATTTTACATTGTTATTGAATTTTAAATTACTATACTGACCTCCACGACCACCTCGTCCACCACCAGGTTTAGAAACACCTCTGCCTCTTTGTCCAGGGGCACCTGGGAGGAACCTAGCCAAAGGTAGCAGTTTATTTGGATCGATGAAGAGCTACAAGAACAAGAAAAAAGTGGTTATTAAACTGACATGGTCTGTAAACCAAAGATCTGCTCACCTTTTGCTGTGCTTTAAAACTGCTTGCCTTCATGCCCTCGCTTAACTTAATCGAAATGGAATAGTCTCTGACAGTACCAAAGATCTCATCTACTTTGCCTATTTGTTCCTTGTTCTCCAAGAAGATGGGAGCGTTAAAATATGGAACATTTTCGATTTCCGCTTTGCAAATCAAATCATCTTGGCAGCTGTAGGCAAAAGAACCGAAGGGAACGACGTGGTCTGGAGGTCCTTGATCGGCAAAACGACCTCCTCCACCACCACCGCCTCTACCACCTCGAAATCCGCCTCCTCCGCCGCCACGACCTAAAATTATTTTCAAACGAAATTCAAAAACGTGAAGGAATTTCAGAAAATGTGAAACAAACCTCTTCCACCAAAACCGCCGCCACCTCGACCTCGAAAACTCATGTTTTTCCTATTTAATAAGTGTTGATTGAATTAAATACAGATTCCTCTGTATTTATTTTACTATTTGCAATATTTCTATTGCACTTTAAACTGTATTTTTAACAAAAAATTAAAAAACCGAACTTGTAAACAAAATACACGTGCTGGTTCCACTTGGAGAGAAATGGTGAAATGGTGTGTTTTTCAAGGTGCGAGAGAAATGCAAATATCGGATGCACTCCTTTTAACAAAATAAACACACCATTTGTATTTGAATTATTTAACGGTTTTAACATTTTTTCGCAATTTTGACTTATTATTGTTAATAAAACACTTTTATTAACACATAAAATTCCCACAAAAGTCTTCTTGGAGGGATTTTCCTTAAAGTTTAGCAAAAATTCCAAAAATTGTCAAAATGTGAAGGAAAAGGCACAATAAATAATAATAATCGCATGGAGGCCGAAACTCTCACGATTTTTACGCTCTTTTACTCTCTTTTACGCTCTTTTAACCCTTTTTTTCACGGTTACTTTATAATTATTCCTTGCTTTAAAAGGAATATAATAAATTAAATTAGTACTTTTCTTAATTTTGAAAATAAAAAAAAAATGCTAAATTCTTCCTCCTTTTTATTTATGAGAGATGATTCCTTCCTTGTTTGTTTGTTTGTTATATTTTTGGTTATTTTTGTCTTTGAGCAATATCGATCAAAAACTTGTAACAACAATAATTAGATATAAAAATTGATTTAATTTACAATAATTAATTAAATTAAGTTTGTTGGTGTGTTTATTTGGTGCGAGGGGGACAGTAAATAATAATAATAATTCAAATTTAAAGAAATTGTTTAATCGACAATATTACGTTTCTCAAACTTTAATGGATTCAAAATTCGAATATTTTCCGTTGAACTCGAAATTTGTGGTATTTTCAAAAAATAATTTATTGTAAACAATAAATTACTGTTCCAATTGACTATTATTTGTTTCGACGACACAACAACCGTTACCAGTTGCAGACCGGAAACAGAATACACGTCCATACTATGAAGATCATGTTATTCATAAATTTTCATCTGTATCCGTTCATTGAATAGCAACAAATTGCTAGTATTAGAAATATCCGATTTTTCTCTTCGATTCTATAAATGTTTTATTAATTTTTAAACCACTTAACAGAAAAAGCTGTAACTTTTTTATATTTTTTATTATCAATTCAATACAAAACCAAACAATCTCACTACTCGGGCACCTTCCACGACAGTTTCTTTCCGGTCTCATAGAGCAGTGTCAGCTCCGCCACCACTTTACCGTCCTTCTCCAATTGCTGATAATGTTTGTAGAGTGCCAACGCTGTTCTGGCATCCTCCACCGAGTCGTGGGTCTCGGACTGGATCTTGATGCCGAGGAAGTGCCAAGCCAGGAACCTCAAACTGACCATTCTTTGGTGCGGCATGTGGTACAGATAAACGGTGTCGATGATCTGATTCTGCGAGACCACAATGTTGATCACCCGGAAGTCATTCTGCAGCCCGTGACCGACAAACACCACTCCCGTGTCCACCAAGTACCTCAGCTTCTGGTACGAGTTCTTGAGAGTTGTCAGATTTTTGTTACTGAAATTGGCGTCCAAATCCCCGGGTTTAATTCCCGAGAACTTGGTCAAGTAGTCCACAACCTGTTCTTGAGTCGAAATGTAATCGTCCAGAAAAGGAACACCCTCGTTCGCGCCCTGGCCCCGAATGCACGTAATCCGGGCGACACTCATATGACTCGGCTTCACCGTCGCCGTCTTTCCGTCCGCCCGAATCTCATTCTCCTCCGGATTCAGAGTCACAAACTCCGCGTCCATCGCCACCAGATCTCCCTTTTGCGGCATTTCACTCGGACTCAAGGGTCTGAATGTGGGACTGTTGAATCGCGTGTTGTTCGGCGTCTTTAAAATGTCCAGCGTAAACGGATCGATGAAGGGATCTTTCAGTTCAGCCTCCTCCACTTTGTACAGCTCACTGCTGCTGTAGTAGAGAACGCAGGGCAACTTCCAGTCCAGTGTGAACCATACCACCTCCTGAATCGGTACCGGTGAAATGCTAAAGTCGTTAAACACGTACCACTGCCCCTCCACTGGCACCTGATCACTCTTCCACCCTAAACGGCTCTCGTGGTAGCTGGAGTCCACGTGGATTAAAGACACCAGGTTCTTATTTGTTCCATCATCAATCTGACAAACAACAGCAGACAATTTGTAGTTCTTCGAAGTTCCTTTAGGATCTGAAAAGAATATTATGATAAACTCAATTGGTTTTTAAGATTTAAGAAAATTTAAATGGGAGTTTATTAATTAAAATTGATGACCAGCAATGGATTTAAGAGGTAATTAGATAACTTACCTTCCACTACTTTTTCGGTTGAATTATTTTTGCTGTCATCGTCTTCCTTTTCTTCAGTTTCCGTTTTTTCTTCTTCTTTTGCATCTGCTGATCCTTCCTCAGCAACAACATCATCTTCCTTCTTCTGCTCTTTTTCTTCGTTTTCTTCGACACCTGAAGTAGATGTATCTGTGGGTTCCGGTTCTTTTTTGTCCTCTTCAACCTGTAACAAATTGCAATTTAATTAATATATTATATAAAATAGCTTTATGCATTTTTGTTGCTTAAAATTGATATTGTGGCACTCAAATTTGCTCTGCCGTTTTTATAACACAACTGTTTTAAAGAATTCTTTAAAGCACTAGTGCTTTTTTATGATTAAAGTGTGATCTCCGTAAACAAAATTCAAAAAAACTATCACCCAAATATTAGAATTTATACCGGAGAAATCCAAAGCGATTACCAATAAACTTTCTCTAAATTGAGTTATCGATGCAATGAAATTAAAGTCCCACATTACAATCGATATATTTTTTAAACAACAATGATTTTAATGTTGTTTTATTTAAAAATGCATAAAATTTTGTATAAAACACGGTCGATAGACATTATTAAACGCTCGAGCCTTCTTTAAGGCACTCGATACGTTCGTGGCCCAAAACAACTCTTGTGTATAATAATGCCTTATCTCATCGACCTTGTTGTATAAATAACTATTATTAAACTAGAAGATACTTAGATTTTATGATTGAACTATGATCACACCAAAAATAACATTTGATAATATGCAAACACTGTTTTAACAAATCATTTTAAATTAATCTATGGACAGTTTACAAGATTTTGTTTTGTATTTCATAAGAATATCTTTTAGTATGAAAAAAGAAAAAGATAAAATGAAATTTCTACGAAATATATATTTAATGATTATATGATTAAAATAGATATTTATGTAAGGAATGTGTAAACTAAATGTTGTTGTTTTTTTTATTAGCAACAATAATTGTTTAAGTATAATTTACGAATAATAAAAAAGTAGTTCACACATGACTTATGTATAGTGCATATATTTTTGAAATTTCACCGCTAAATATCTTGCAAAAAACAAATAAGAAATTAAATATTACACGTCAATTTGTTCAACTTTTCATCAAAATTTATCTTGAAATGGAAATTTATAGCTGTTTAGGATTTTGCCTATGGTTTTCACAGTCAGAGTATCAAAACTGAATGTAGTAAGCCAGAATATTTGTTGAGCTCACAAATAAATTACCGAAACCAAAATAAAATTAATAAATTAATCGATTAATATGTGTGATTTTTCATTGTTATTCATTTCATTTTTATCAAAGAACGAATTTAAGACTAAGACTACTCACATTTTTCTGTGGAGCTTCGCTGGGGAGGAAGACACTTAATTGACCACTTTCATTGACCTCCATGTTGAACTCCAGTGGGAACCACGTATTACTCTTTGCTTGTGCCGTTGGCGTGACGGGCAATTGTGACTGAGTGGAGGGCGACTTTCTGTCCGGATGCGAAAAATGGCAGTCCACCCTGGAACAATTCGCTCCATAGCGACACGGTTTTGAATTGGTCTCGACTTTAGTTGATTGATTTTCCGAATTATTGCCTGTCCCTTTGGCGGTCATTGCTTTTAAAAATTGAAGATCCTTCTCATTATCCAAGCCACAATTTATTGTCAACATTTTGGGCAACTTATTTACTTTAGTGTACTGATTTGTCGGGGAATACTTTTTGCAATTTTCGCACCACGTCGGCAGCGTTTTCTCAATGGTCAGACTCTGCTTGAGGATCTGCGTGAACGGAATGTAGGTGTCCTCGGTGAACACCGTCGGATAGACCAAGTTAGAGACGAGCCAGATTTTGTTTTGCGTTTTCTCGTCGCCACACTTTAAACACCGATAAATGCAGACGAGGTGCGTCCCAAACAGGTCACTCACTTCCGATTCCTCGTTATTAGACTCGTCACTGGACTCACTTTTACTCGGATTCGTTATATCCAGACTGAATTTACACTTTTCCTTTGTTCGCTTCTCTTTACTCGTCAGATCGGGGAACTCGGACTCGTTATACTCAAAGGCGATCGCCGGCTCATTGGGGAGCAGCGACTTTAACTTCCTCCTCGTTTGCACCAACTCGTAATGAACTTGATAGAGGATAAATCGATTCCAGTTCTGGATCAGACTTATTAAATTGACTGAAGTTGTGCGATCGGTTAGAATCAAACCCAACGCTGAGGCTTCTGGAACCGTCCTAAAAGACCTCAGGAAATTGCTCGCTTGACAAGGGGTGTTTTTAGACATGTCCAGCATGTGAAAGAGGAAACTCATCTCACAGCTGAGGCAAAACTCCTTCGAACAAGAATGAGATAAAATTGCGTTCCTCAAAGTGTTTGTGAAGTACAAAACTTGAAGCATTGAGTTGCAGTACGCATTTGGTAGATTAGCCTCCAGTCCGGCGAAAAGCGTTTGATTGTGCTGGTCAAAATCAAAGTCCTGGCATCCCAGTTTCGAATATTTCACTTCCACTTTTCGGTACCTCTTCGGGATCATTTTTACTGTGTTTTCTGACGTCTTTGCGTTGTTGATTTGCGATGGGATGTAACTAGACAGACCAGTACCTTCCATGTAGTAGGGTACCTGGTTTCGATGGAAGAGCTTTGGGTTTGGAGCGTATCCAATGGGACCTTTCACTTTGATTGTGGATAAAATTTCAGGATCGATCGGTTTTGGGCGTCTGTATTTGTATTCGTGTAATTGTGCCGGCCAGTCACTCAGCCATCGATCACCAGTTACCAAATGAGGTAGAGGTATCGACGAAAGAGGGAAGTTCTCATCAGTTAGAGGAATTATCGGTAAAGGTTCAATAGGATCTGCAAACTCAGTTTCTCTCGAAAAGGCGTTGAATTGCGGCTCTGGAACAGTTGTGGAGCTTATCATATTGATATGTCCTCCCTGGTCACCAAAAGCCATCGCCTGGGAGGAACTGCTGATGTCAAAAGTCAGGCACTGAGTCCCATTAGTGTTTATTTGATACATACAAACTCGAGGTTTACTGAGCTCAACAGTGTCCACAATTTGAAGCTGACCCATTGGAGAGACGACAGCCATCCTTGAACACTGCAAGGGAAGGACCCTTAGCAACTGTGGTTCGATTAAGATTTTTATTGGAGCCACAGGACGCAGCATTCTCAAGTCATACACCATTAAAAAGCGGTCCAAACTAAGAGTTCCGTGCCTGTCACTGAATCCACAGGAAATTAAATAATTTCCCTCTATATCAAAGTCGCTCAAGCTTCCAGAATGCGGTTTAATAACATGTTCCACGTTCAATGAAATCGGATCTCGAAGGGCGATCTTCCCATAGGCATCCCCAGCACATAAGTAATGCTTTTGTAAACGAAGAATCGCCGCTCCTGTCTGATCACCACAAAACGATAAATTGGTCTCTGTCATTGTAGTCAAATCAAAGTCAATTAAATTCTCCTGATGACCCCCCATAATTAGACGGTTCGGCGCCAGCTCAATCATTGACAAGAGGTCGTAAAAGTTTTCTCCCGTTGAAGTGTGCTGTGGAATTCCACGACGCAATTGATGACGAAGACTGGTGCTGGTCAAAACCAGAATTCCAGACTCTATGGGCAGTATTTGACGGACAATATCGGTGGCGTGGACTTGGAAAGACGTGTACTTTTGCATGGAGCCAGAGTAGTAGGATGTTACGTGACCCTAAAGAGAGATTTTAAAAGAAAATTAAATTTTATTCAAATTTCTAATTTTCTAAATAATTAATTACCCCTTGATTCCCCATCCACAGTAACTCCTCGTAGGTGTCAAAGGAAACAGTGGACACTCCAAAAGTGTTTCCCCCATCAGCCAGGACCGTTCCACGTTCCATAAACTCATCACCTTCGCTGATGTGGAAGGAGGTCTGAAAGGGACTGAAATGCCCTCCCACGCTATTCCCCGCTTTGTACACTGAAACATTGAATGAAAAGACGCTCTTAATAATACCTCCAACTGTCTTACAATGCCACAAGTCCACTCACTGTCCCCATCTCCGTAAAAATTGAAATCCATTTTCCGGGTTAAAATATTAGTATCTCATTTTAAAAAACAGTTATATTCTTTGTCCGAGACAAGAAACAGGTAATTTTCAAGTCGGATACAACCACTAAACACAGTTATTTGGCCATAGATAGAGAATTTAGCAAAAATAAAATTTCGAAATTTAATGAACTCGGGCTGTCAAAATGCAAAACGCAATATGTCAGATCCCGTGTTTGTAAACAAGTTTTTGTTGTATTTTCAAGTTTTCTTGATTTTTGTAAAAGATGACTGAAAAAGCTTATACAAAGGAAGATGCCTACGAGGACTTTGTAAAAGACTTCAAGAAGGCTGTTATGATACTAAATGGTAATACAGAAATCCATTTGAAATTAAGTTTTATAAGAAAAACTAATTTTTGCAGAAAGAAAGGGAATAACAAAGACTGAAGAGGAAATATTTCCAACTGGGGCAGGAAAACAAAGGCACAGGTTCAAAATGTATGAACCCCCACCGGAACCTGAACCAACTCACTCCACATACTCTAAGATTCCAAGATTTTATAAACCTTTGGCGAAGCCAAAAACGAAATTAGCAGCAAAACTGAGAGAAGAAGCCAGGACTATCAACTTAAAACAGAAGAGCCAGGAATTAATGGACAATAATGAGCTGAAACACTTTTGGAATTTATTAAATCAACACTTTACTGAACCGATGGTCAATGGAGAGATGTTAATTTCATTCAAAGATTTCGAAAAGATCGACGATCCAATTATGAATAAAGTCAATAAGTTTTTGAAGCCGTTCCATTACCCCATTTTACAACAGAGTAGTACACACGAAGGAAAGGTTTCCATTATCAACCTGTTTAATTATGTGATGAGAAAAGTCTGGATCCAACAGACGAGAATAGGACTGAGTTTATACGACAGTTTTGGGTATGGATATTTAAGGGAAACAGACTTGGAAGCCTACATTTTTGAGCTGATACCGTCGTTAACACAGTTAGATGGTCTGGAAAAATCTTTCCACAGTTTTTATGTGTGTACTGCTGTGAGGAAGTTCTTTTTCTTCCTGGATCCTCTACGAATAGGCAAAATTCGTATTGTAGATATTCTAAAATCCAATTTCTTGGATGAACTTCTTGAGGTAAGGCTTTTTTCATTTAAAAATAGCAGAAAATATTTAATATACTCTATATTCTTCAATTTCAGCTTCGTGAAAACGACATTCCAAAAGAATCCCAGGAATCTAATTGGTTTAGCGCTGCCTCCGCTTTGAGCGTTTATGGACATTACCTTAATTTGGATAAAGATCACAACGGAATGCTCAGTAAATCAGAACTTTTAGGTGATCATTTCAAATATCTCATGTCATTTCGTTAAATAGCATTGTTTTTTATTTCAGGATATGGGTCTGGGACCTTAACTTCAGTTTTTATTGATAGAGTATTCGCAGAGTGCCTTACTTACGATAGTGAAATGGATTATAAAACATATTTGGACTTTGTCTTGGCTCTAGAAAATCGTCATAAAGATCAGAGTTTACACTATTTCTTCCGTCTCCTGGACATGGATCATCAAGGATATTTAACGCCAATGAACTTGAGATACTTTTTCAAGGTATTTTGTATATGTTAATACAGTAAAAGCTCCTTATAACGTTATGTTTCAAGATTTCAATTTAAAGATTTATATAGTTGAGTTTAAAGAATTTTGTGATTTCGCTTGTTTTGATGTCTATAGCTCTTTCTTCTTTTTAGTTCAAACTGATATTCAGCAGTGGTATTATCCAGATAGGATGGATCGACGTTCATAAAAAATCATACAGTTTATTAGTTAGTTTTAAACATACAAACAGAGTTTTTAAATAAACTATTTCTGTATTTATTTATTCGACTAAACTTGCAATCAAATCTGTCTCGTGGCTGATGTGGTAACGCATCCGGCTGCCTCTTCGGAGTCAAGGGTTCGATCCCAGGGCGGATAGGATTGACTGAGTCCTTTTTCAACTGGTCTAGGTGCTATTAATTGACTAATAATACACTGAAAACAAATAGTCACCGAAATGTCGCAAACCCGTTGGTTGAGGTTGCGGCCCCCCATGTTCCTTACAGGAATTGAAAGGGAAAATTTATAAACTTGCAATCAAAGTTTAAATTTCCACAGATTCTTCACATTCAAAATTTTCCAAATTTTTTTCAACATGATTTTAAACTGTATGGTTTTAGTTCTTGCACCTATTTTTTTTTTTTAAATATTTACGAGGCTGCCACATAATTTTTTTAGCATTCAGTAAAATTCATCTCAGGATCACATTCCATATTATTCATTATGATTTTACATAAATTTACCGAAAAGAACTTTCACCGGATACCTTACCTTTTCAGTCGTCAATTTTCTCGATCACATCGATCGGAAATCTCAAATGGTTTCTGAAAAGGGTTTAATAAATAGTCAAAAGTTCTGTGGGTTATCGTGTAAATTAAACGCGGCACGGACAGTTGATGTTATTTTATTTGTGGCTAGGAAAAGACTGGTTAAATACAATTACCAGAACATTAAAGAAATCAAAATGATTGGCACATTCCATTAAGAAGTCGTCTGATGCAAAACGGAAGTCATATTCAGACAAATAATAGAAGCCGCGAATACTTCATCATCATTGGATCATATTCCATTATTCAATATGATTTTGTATGGACATACACATAAGCTCTGCGAATAGTGAAATTTTAGTCGCGAATAAAGGAGTTGACCTCAATTATTTCGTCTGCGAATGAGCTTTTACTTAACTTTAATTTATTTGGAAATTTATGCAATAGTTTTTATTTAAAAATCATAAGAATATATCATTAAATTTTCTTTTTTACTATAGGGAATACAAGAGCAAATCAACACACATTGTGCCCAGACTGTAAACTTTGACGATTTAAAGGACGAAATCTACGACATGGTGAGGCCAGCTGATCCTCCGAAAATAAGTTTGAAAGATATAATTAAATGGTAAGAGATGAATATTTGTAAAAGAATCTTAAATTAACAATTTACGTTCTTGCAGTGGTCAAGGGGATACAATGGTCTCAATTTTGATCGAGTTCCACAAGTTCTGGGCCTATGAAAACAGGGAAGCTATCGTTATTGACGGCGACGATACGAAATCAAAAGTCTGAGTTGGATTTTTATACTTTTTATTAATAAAATTTATATATTTTTACTTTTTCTTCTTTCCTTGTTTTGGAGCCTTGAAATTCTTTCCTTTGTTGAATTTATTCAATCCCGCTTTGTTTGTAATTTTCACCGAACTGGTCTTTGCTTTGGGTCCCGTCCCCGTTCGTCCCTTCGCCTTATTTCTAGCGTCATCCTTTTTTGCCTTTGTCGCCATATATCTGAATTTCTTAGCACCCTTATTACTAACGTCTGTTAAATCAGAGGCGAAGTTCGAACGAATTACACGATCCTTCTTGCCCTGCTTTTTGCCTGATCCGGGCGCTGGACCGTCATTTTCATTGACTGCCTTTAGTTTCTTGGGCTTGAATTTAGATTTACTAAATTTGGCTTGAACTTGAGCGACCTTTTGTAATTCCCTCTTTGTCCTTTCTTCAGCCAATTCTTCGGGAGTCTTCTCTGCTCTCTTCTTCTTGCAGTGATCTTCCTTCTTTATTTTGTCTCCCTTTCGTTTTTGGCCCTTCTTCGGTGGAAGACTCTCTTCAGAAATCGCCAAACGTTGCTTCTCCTCGAACCGTTGTTTAGGTGTCTGGAACCACTCTCGTTTTGCCTCACCTTGTCCACTCAACTGGTTCTGTGTGCGATTAAGGATATTTTCCGTTTTCGCCAATTGTCGTTCAGCAAATTCTTGGTCCAGGATACTCTCTGAAAAAGTTTTTGAATATTAACGTTAACATTTCATTGAAAGTTTAAAGTGTTAATCATTCTTAAATAATTATTAGCATATATTTCTATTTTCCAAATATTAGACGCTTAATAAAATATTTGTGTTACAAGTGTGAGATGAGTCGGATTTTACACCCAAGCAAAACAATTTTTTTTGCACAAAAATTCACGTAAAACTTAATAAATTTTTGTCGTTAAAACGGTCTCTATTTGAACGGTCTTCCGGTATTATATGACCATTAACGGCTGGATTAAAAATATTTAAGTTTTCTCCTAAAAATGCGCCAAAATTTTGACTTTGTAACAAATTTATTCAAATTTCCTTTTTTTCACTAGTGCGAAAAAGCGACGCATTATGAAACTCAAATCAATGTCGAAAAGCTAACTTTCGAAACGAAAGTGCAAAAAACATATTCCATATTTACATAATTATTTATCAATTATCAATATAATTGTGTAGTTCAACTAATTCCATTATAAGCAAACTTTATCCCAATTTAAAAAATGAAACTGAATTGAAGTAAAATACACTAAATATTAATTGCTTGTGTTACTAAATTATTGGTTATATTTAAACATTTAAGTCAAATTTTATAGAATCATCAGTAATTCATCTTATTAAGATCTTTTGACACAAAGATATTTCCACTGAACAAATATTATTCTGGCTTATTACATTCAATTTTGATATTCCGACTGTCAAAACCATAAGAAAAATTCCAAACAAGATATCTTTGAACTACAGTCGATAATTCGAACCTCCGAAAGACTCTTAAAGTACTTTGAGAGTTCGAATTATCAAGTGGTTTCATTGCTGCTCTTTAACTTTTTCTGAGACAACTTGCGACTTTACGCCGATGAGTTCGAATTACCGAGAACATAAAACTGTTGGGATTTAATCCGATATATTAAGATCAACCATCAAATTATCGAGAGTCGACTGTATTTTAAATTTATTTTTGATGAAAAGTAGTAATGAAATTAAAAATTGTGTCTTATCAAATTTTAAATAGTAATTTGCAAGATATTTTGGGGATGAATTCTAAAAATAAGTCATATTTAAACTGGTTTTTATATTATTCGTTGCATTTCTTTGTCGTGCAAACAAACATTACTCATGATAAAAAACCTCCAGTTGACACTTTCATTACATAAATAACTATTATCTTATATATAAAATTCTCTTGTTACAGTGTTTGAGGCATTCGTTCTCCGAAACAGTTAACCCGATTTTATTCAAATATTGTAAGCATATGGGGTTGGACCGGCAAAAGTTCAACAACGATATTTTACACCCCTAAATACTAAGGGTGAAACGCCTAATTTTTTAAATATTTTTTTGTGCAAAAAAGGCTATTTTGGATTATATTATGATTAAGCACTATAAAGTACATATGTAAAAAAAATCATATCCATACATGTTAAGGGTAAGCTACCCTTAAATTTTTTAAACAATGCAATATTTAAAGAAGTACTTCTCCGAAACAGTTAAACCGATTTTATTGAAATTTTGTAGGAATGTGGGGTTGACCGGATAAAATGTCAAGTCATTATTACAATTTTAATTGCTAAGGGTGATCTACCCCTAAAAAATTATTTTTCTTTTGATTCGTTCACAAGAAGTGCTTGTTTTAAAGAAAATTCTGTTCTTAAACGAATTAATCGTGATCTTCCCTTCTAAATATTCAATACTGCTTTTCCCATGGACAACTATACGTGGCATGTAGTCGCGAAGGAAAACCATACATTTTGCTTATATTAATTCAAAACAGACTGTCTAAAAACATTGTCCACTCCTTTGCGCTTAAGTTTTAATCTATTTTAATATTCAGATGTAATTCTTGCATAATAAAATAAAAAGAAATTAAGTTGAATATATCGTGTGATGCTTTTATTCCCCTTTAAATTATAATTTTATCGGCTCAAACCTATACTGCTAACTATTTCTTTGTTAGCTGAATTTATATTTTTTTAAATAATACAAACTGACAAGACGACGTTTGCCGGGTCGGCTAGTAATATAATCAAAATAGTATCGAGAAATCATAAAAAAAATCCACTTACGTATTTCAGGTTCTTTCGAAATCAGCTTCTTTTTGTACTTGTCTATAATTTCCAGGGGGATAATTCTATTCTTGACTGACTTTTCAGCATTTTTAACAATCTCCTTAACAATTTTTCGTTCATTTTCTCCAACGAGAGACACAGAAATACCGCCCTTTCCTGCTCTGGCCGTTCGTCCTACACGATGAATGTAGTGCTCTAGAGAGATTGGCATAACAAAGTTAATAACCGTCTTGACACCAGCAATGTCCAAACCTCTGGCAGCCACATCAGTTGCCACCAGAATGTCAATTTGCTCATCTTTAAACCGCTTCAACGATTCCAGTCGTTGCTGTTGGGTCAAACTTCCATGCAATTCTCCCGCTTTCAAACCAAACAAACCGAGCATAATGTGAAGTCGATGGGCCTGTTTCTTTGTCTGGACAAAGATCATGACATGGTCGTGGAACGTCCTTAAAACCAATGCCACGAGAATCGCTTCACGATCACTCTCCTTATTTTCTCGGATTCGAATAAATTCTTGCCTCAAATTGAAGGCAACTGTTTGATTGTTGTCCACAAAGACTTTGATTGGCTTGTTTAAAGATACTGCAGCGAGATCCTTCACCTGCTCCGTCATTGTGGCAGAGAAAAGCATCGTTTGTCGAGCCTTGGAACATGCGTTAATAATCTCCTTCATCTGCTCAGCGAAATATTCGTCCAACATTCGATCGGCTTCGTCCAAAATTAAAACCTAAAAAAGATAATTATCTTCAATAAACTTAGCTTTCATTTTTTAAAGCAAAAATGTATTTAAGAACGAATCAGTATTTAATGACACAAATTTTGTCTCCAAAGAAATTCAGAGCGCAAGGATTAAATCATCATTTAAGTATTTTAAATAATGAGGGAACATCTTTCATTTGTAATTTCAAAAAGTTTTCGAAATCGATTTGAGTTTCCTAATGCATCAATTTTACATTTTTATTTCATTAGTGAAAAAAGAAAGTCATAAATCTAGAAATAAATTACATTAAAATCAAAATTTCGGCACCATTTTGAGGAAAAAACAATACAATTTTTAATCCAGGCTATTATAGTGGTCAAATAGAGACCGTTGTGATGCCCATTTTTTAAAAATTAGTTATTCTGCAATTCAGTTAGGTACAACTCTCAATTTGCGTGCGAAAAAGTAATACTTTGCCGCCCTAGTGCGTTGTTAAAATTTTAGAATTAAATTAGTTTTTTTGTGATTTTTTACGAATCGCACAAAATGTAGTACAGAAACTGGTAGGTAATAGATTTCATCGAATTGAATGAATTTTGACACTCGATTGGTAATGTACTACATTACCTACAGCTGTCTAAATAATTCGAAATAATTTATAAGTTATTGTAAAATAAATCTTTAAAAAGATGTCCCCTCATCAGCAAAATATAAAAGATATCCAATAATTACCTCAATTGATCCCAAACTGAAACTAGGGGTGTTTTTAATGTGGTCAATTAATCGTCCAGGTGTAGCGATGACAACATCGGGATTCTGTCTGAGAATTAACTCCTGAGCTTTAACATCTAAACCACCAATAGCAAGACCAGTTTCAATGGAAGTGAACTGACTTAATTGCTTGGTAACCTGATAAACTTGGGCGCCCAATTCTCGAGTGGGAACAAGGACCAGGACTCTGGTAATGCTCTGATTAGAAGGCCTAAATATTAACCTCTCCAAAGTGGGCAACATGTAAGCAGCAGTCTTTCCCGTTCCAGTGGCAGCACAACCGCAAATGTCTCGTCCGAGGAGAGCAATGGGAATGGTTGTGGTCTGGATTGGCGTTGGATGGACATAGCCCAAGACTCCAATCGCCCTCATCAGGGGTCTGGAAAGATTCATTTGATAGAAAGAGGTGATTTCTTCATTTCCCAAAGCCTCTTCCATGACTTGTTTTCCATCTTCATCATTTTCGTCTTCCTCGTTGTAATCTGCTTTTCTTTTCTTCCTGAATTTACTCTCTTTCAATCTGAGATTATCGTGTTGTAAATCATCGTCACTCAAATGAATCTCATCGTCGTTTCTGTCCTTATCAGCCTCATCCTCTTCGTCAGAATCTTCTTCGCCATTTTCCTTTCTATTCTTAATTGCTTCTGCAATTTTATCTTCAACCTTTGTCCGGTTCTTCTTCTTAACATATTTCATTATATCGTTCCATGAATCGTGGTTGTACTCCTTCACACTGGACACAAACTCGAATCCATTATCAATGTCGCCCAGTTTTTGCTGTTTGAACTTTGTCGGCTGATATTCGAACTCCTGGTCCGAATCTTCAGATAAATTGTTCACTTCCTGGTCATCTTCGATCGTACGGATTAGGTCCGTGTCCTTTTTACCACGTAAAGTCATTTTATTTACACTTTTTCACCGCAAGACTTTTTTCTTCATAAATTTTTAGGTTAGAAAATGTGCGTTTGACAAGGAACGAACTGTCACTTTTGTATTGTTACTTTTGAATACTGGATTTTTCATAAATTAACGGCTGTATGTGTGTGTTTTTGGGAATAATTGTAATCATTACAAAAATTCGAATCGGAAAAGTCGCGAATGAAATAAAAATCAGTTTTCAAAAAGAAACATAAAAATTTATATAACACTTTAATACATAAAAATGGTTTAAAGAGTGCTTTTCATTCAGAGTAAGTATTTTTATTTATTTGGCGAAAAAACAAAGTTACGCACCACAATACATTGATGAAATTGGTAATTTTGTGAAATCGTATTTTTATTTGGATATAAATCAATTTCATACTACATTAAATCTGTGAGTGAAAAATCAACGTAGTAGGCCAGATTGAGTGTGCATAATTGGTGCAGAATCATTTGGGTTGGTGAATTATATTTTAGATTGGAGGAGAACCATAAATTAATTCCAATATCGAAGTCAAATTTAATGACATCATTTAATTTTTTCTCTTTTAGTCGAAAGTATTTTTTGTCATCGTCATAGGCTCTGTGTTTTTTTTTTGCAATATTATAGTGGTCTAGTAAAAGTCAATCTTGTTTTCAATGACAAACTGCAAATAATCGTATTTAAATTTGATTAACATTCATTTGAGAATTGTGTTCTTGTTAATTGGGAAAAGGTAAGTGACGACGATAGTGAAAAGTTAAATTTTTGGGGTCAGAAAGTGTTGAAGTTTTATTTTTATTACCATTTTAATCGCATTCGGGAGTGAGTGTTTGTATTCGTGGATTATTTTGTTTTTCAAAACCTGAGTGTGTGTGTTGTTTTTTCCTCGTCTCTCAATTTTGATTATTCTCCCTTTTACAATATATCTACAATTATTCAATTAACAGGCGAGCATTTGGTTATGTGCAACAATTAATACCAGTGAAGTAAAAAAAAACAGGCCTATTGGAAAAGTTTGCAACATTCAAAATTGGAATAATAATAATAAAAAACAGCTGTGACGTGCAAATGTAGTGGTGTGTGTTGAATGATGAATAAAACTTTTTCAAACTGGAAAATCGCGATTAGAATTTTCAAATAAAATTACCATTAACAGGTAATTAGTTAATTGTCATGTGATTTTAGGGGGTTCAGGGTCCGAGTGAAGAGTTTTCCAAGTGAAGAGAACGCCTGTTGCAAAACAAAATGAAATTTTTCTCTGATCAAAGTCACACGAAAACAAACACAAGCAGCCCAGAGCGCTTTTAATTTCCAATAATCTAGTTTTCACAATTTTTTATTTAGCCAATATTATGCAATTTTGGCAAGTGGTCCGGTTTGCTTTAGCACGAACGAACAATTCGAACCAAAATGTAAGATTAAACCTGTCAATTTAATTCAAAATTAAAAGATATTCTTCAATCAAGTGTTTTGCCTTTGATAGTGTTTGTTGACCTTGGAGGACTTTTTGTTTTTCAAATGAGCGAGAGAGGGTGGAAAAAAATAAACGGTAACTGTGTGGTCGTGTATTATTATGCATTTTATTTTTTCGCCTATCCAAATAATGATTTAGTGCAGTTTTTCTCGGCTCTTTAAGTGCAATTTATAATTAGTAGAACCAAGTGAAAATATATTCACTTTTGTTTCCTTTGTCACCATTTAAAATTGTAATGAAATTAAATGTACATTCACCGTTGTCACGTAAACATACAGTCTGGGTTAAAACTAAAGGTATATTTACCTGATAAGGTATTAATATTCATTGGTATATTAAGAAAAAGGTTAAACATTCCTTAAGCACAGTCAGATGGAAAGCCTAAATGTAGTGACAACTTATTTAGTAAAACAGCACGAAGTTTGTGACGGATAAGTTTTGTATTTATAGTTTTAATTCTTTAATAATCAATACCAAACAAAAATTAGAAACTAAAAATGTGTAAAATATTTATTTCAAAATTTCGAATTTTAAGTCTTCCATCTGACCGGTCTCAGGAACTTTTTACCTTTTTCTTATTATTATACCAAGTTTTAAAACAAGCTTAAAATAAGTAGAAGAAAAAATATTTTTAAAAAAATTATTTTTGGTCGGTCTAAAAATTCAAAAATAAAAATATCCCATTCTCATAGGTTTCTGCAACTTATAAAGCTGTGCCGTATGAATATTTTCTAGTAAAAAGTGTTCTAAACTGACTGTTTATTTCCGTTTTTCTCCTTGATTCAAATCGAAGCTAATAAAAATACTTTAATAAGCAACAAATACAAAAATTTTTTTATTTAAAAATAGTTTGTAATGGAACGAATTATTATATTTCACAAAATTTTCCAATTGAAAAAATGACCTCACGCCAGTAAAATTTCGAAATGAGATTAGATAGTTTTAGAAATAGCATTGATTTTTTTAATTCAATCGTTCAAAAAAACAAAATATAAATAATAACAATTTTAAAAAATCAATTTACAAAACCCTTATTTTGATCTTCTCTGTTAACGGACCGCAGAATTGTTCTATTTCGGAAAATGGAAAATATGAGAAGCGCACTGGGCTTGAATTTATGGTACTGATTTTTTTTGCGAGTACAAAAACATAGTAGATCATTCTGTTTAGCATCATCAGTATAAAATATCAAAACACGGAGCCAGCCAGCCAGAGAGAGGAGTCTAAAACATACACACGAAAAGTTGGTTATTAGGGTTTAGATTATAGAACTAGATTTTCGCGAGTATCTCTGTGTTCAAGGTCACATCTACTATCCACTGAAATGGCGTGTATATGTGGGACGCCCGTTGTTTACATTTTGCCAAACACCGTATGTTTTTGAGCAACAACAAAAGAAAGAAATTGCAGAAATTTTATGTAGTCAAGTGGTGTGTGGTGACGACGGAATTGTTTTACTTAAAAAGTCTGCTATTGAAGTGCATTTTATGCAATCTCACAAATTGATTTTTTTTTGCATTTTTCTTGGTTGTTACAGAGACTGGTATCGGAGGTCTTATCAGAGTGTGTGCGCGCTGAGCTGGTGATAAAGTGGAGCCGATAAATGCATAACTGAGGAGATTGAACAGCAGCGACAGATATAAAATACAAGGGAGGAGAAGAAAGGTGATAATTATTTGCACACACAAAGATTATGACAGAGAGTCGTTGATAAAAACCAATAAGGCGAAAAGAGAGACAGAAAGAGACCATAGGAGGCATTATGGAATCTTATCGGAAAGACATTGGCTGGTGGTAAATAATAGAACTAGTAGACAAAGCAATCACACAAAACCAGTCTCTGGTTCTGGATAGAGAGGGGAGAGGACCAATAGGAAAGAATTTTGTGTACGAAAAATAGATAACAATATTAATTAGATATTTACACACAATTATTTAAATATATCAGCTGTTGTTGTGGACGACGACCGCTCTTTATCACCACAGCGGACAAGATGATAAGTAAATTGAGTTTCTTTTCAGCCTCTAGTTCTAACAAAAGCAACAACACGAGTCCAACGACGACCGCAAAGCCAGTGGTTATGGATTGTCTAAATATAGTAGCGCAGAGTAATAATATGGTCAATAATACTCGGAATGGCAAAAGTAAAAATAATAACAATTATAGCCATGATAAGATGTTGTCGCCGAGCTTGTCAGTGAAAAAAGACGCTGCTCTCTCTGTAAACCAGAAGCAGGCCAACAACAGCAGAATTATCCAATATCATCAGTCTCTAAACTCAATCAGTCCAATCAATCATCAGACCAAAGGAACGAATCAAATTCGACAAATAGTGATAAGTCCATTTAGTCATACGTATGAAGAAGTGCCGGAGAATAGCAGTGAGGTGAAGCCAGGGGATAGTGTTATTGTCCAGAGGATAGAAACGGCAGACACGATGCCTCCGCTTGGAGGTGAGTCCGTCGTTCAAGACGAGTCGATCATTGAAGAGGTGGAAGAAGAAGTGGAAATGGGACCAGCGCCAAAGTCTCCAGATCACCATGCCAGACGACCCATGAACGCATTTCTCATTTTCTGCAAAAGACACAGAGCCATCGTCAGGGAAAAATATCCTAATTTGGAAAATAGGTATGTGTTGGTTATTTTTTTTACATTTTTGTTGCATAAAATTGATATAACACTGAAATTGGTTCTATCAAAGTCGTTTTTGTAGCACAAGTGCTTTAAAGAATTCTTTAAAGCACTAGAGTTTTTTTTTAATGAAGTGTGACCTCCGTGAAAGAAACCTAACAAATTTATATGGACGTCAGTTTCGATATGAATGGTTTAACAGTATTTGTGGATGACTTTGCAACAATACTGATTATTTCATTTAAAATAGAACTTTTTAATGGATTCACATATCGGATTTTTTTTCTTCAAACACAACATCACGGATTGCTTAAATTTAAATGTAACGAATTAATTGAAAGAGCGAGGTGATATTTTCTATGTGCAAATAAGAGAAACAACATATAGCTTTCTCCATCTCCCCGTGGAATTAGAAAAAGAAAGAAAAACAATGTGAAGGAGACAACTAAAATTTAAATTTGATTTTAAGACAGCGACTGTTTTTTTAAATTTTTGTATTAATTTATTTTAAAATTCATAAAATTTTGTATAAACCACGGTCGAAAGCATTTTTAAACATATGGGCCTTTTTTAAAGCACTCGCTGCGGTTATAGATTTAAAGAACTCTAGTGTTTATTAATGCCTCATCTTATCGACCTAGTTATACAAATACCTATTATGTAAATAGTGTTTTTAAGATTTTTTAAAATTAATTAATTAATTTTTCTTAATTGAATATTATTTTATTTAAAGATTCTCTTTTCGCAATTAAAAATCTCTTTTTAGTTTTTCTCTTTTAATTGTAATTTTTTGTATTAATGATTTGGTTTCAACTTTCCATGAACTTGGGTTGATTAATTTTTATGTACTTTAATCAGTGAAGTTTTTTAAATAAGTTTCTATATTATTTTTTGCTGGTAAATCATGTCGTTGTTTTTTGTTTAATTTTTCAAATATGTGTATATAAGTATTTCTATTTTGATTAAATTTTTTTTATTGACACAGGGAATTGGAAATTATTATCTCTTTATTTGCTTATAAATACAAACATTACACTTAATCAGCAAATAATTTGTATAAAAAAGTTAATTCAATGTTTATAAATAGATTATTATATTCATGGAAACATTGAATATTTAAAGAAAACCAATTTAGGAAAATTTATTAAATAAGAATGTTATTGAAATTTAATTATTTCTTCTGTTGATTTTAGTTATTGACAATAAATGAAATTAATTTGTATTGATTAGTGACAATATTTGTTAAACAAACTTTCGTGTTTCACAAAGTGATCAAATTTGATTTTTATTAACTCTAATCATTATTAGACTAATAATTGTTTAACACTGTTTTTAGTGGGTTAAAAATATGGGGCCAGGGTGGCTCAGTTGGTTAAGTGTCGTCACTGAATTGAATTCGATGGACAATGGTTCGAGTCCTGTTTAGGCCATGATTTTTTGCTTTCGAAATACATTTTGTGATTTTTATTTGTGTAACTACATTTACTAAAAATAATTTCCCGATCTCAATTTGCGAACAAATATTATCGTCGATACTAATTACTAGACTCAGACAGGTTTTCAAAACTTAGAGAAACAGCATCAAAGAGAAAAAAACGGATCTTTCTACTAGTAATTGGCAGTCATTAAAAAATGGATACGGTTTAAAATTATGATAGGAATGGTCTTCTTCGTAGTATATGTTGCCAATTGCTATTTTGTTATTAAAATAACTATTTTGTTTCAAACACATTTGCAAAAAAAAATTATTAAACTATAGAACAACTATTATCGTCAATTTTAATTGTTCGGCTCAGGCAGGTTTTCAAAGTTTGGATGGAGTGCACAGAAACAAAGAAAAAACCTTGGATCTTTTTTACTAGTAATTGGCAGTCATTCAAAAATGGATACTGATGAAAGTTATAAAAGGAATGGTCTTCTTCGTAGTATGTGTATTCTGTTTTAGTGGCAAAAATCTGTCAATACATAAGCTCTATGCAGAATAATCTCATGGTTCTTATCACACCATAGCTAATAATAATTCATAGACTTGCTATTCAATTGTCAGTTTTTAAAGATTGGCAAATGAATAGATAGGGCATTTTAGAACTTTGCGCAGATAAAATCAATTGGTTGGACTCAGACCGGTAACGGTTGTTGTGTCATTGAAAAATCGTTAATAAATTAATAATTAAGAAGAAACCAAGAGAATTATATTTATACAAGCTGGACCCGGCAAACG
>JXOV01003030.1:0-24307 GCA_001014945.1 Clogmia albipunctata
AAAAAAAAAAAAAAAAAAAAAAAAATATAATCTGAAGTAAAATTAATAGAAATGTAATCAAAAACATAAAACATTGGATTGTTCTATATGACGCTTTACATCTTGATAGGGTCAATTTCGATCGTTCACCAAAACAATATCTTTCATTGTANTGTAATGTAGTTTTTATTTATAATTTCAATAGTTTTATATTGCAATATACATATTAATATAAATCAAGTTATAGGGTTTATATACGTTAATAGTATTTTTATACGATAATTAGCGAGTAAATGTAAAACCAAGATTTTCGAAGTTTTCATTTTTTTTTATCTATAAATCACGATTATGTTAAGCGAACTTTATGAAAATTTGTGGATTTATAGTGAAAGAGATTATTAATAAGAAAATTTGTCAAAAAAGTGATTAAATTTTTTTATTAGGATATATGGTATTATCTTCAAAACGTGACCATGAGAAAAACACCTCCTCTACTTTTAATGATTATTTAAAGTATTGACTTTAAAATTATTAACTTACAAAGATAATAAAGTAAATAAAAAATCGACAAATTTGACTTTAACTAAATTGACTATCGAAAAAAATGAAAATATTCTTATTCGCAAATCAAGCGATTCAAATAAGACATGTATTTGAATAAGACATTTAGATCAAAGCTAATTAACAATAAGGTTGTACGGATCTGTGGTGGTATTAGTAGTGAAACGTCATCAGCCAGATATCATTCATTGTTTTGATTTTGCATGCAAGAAAATTAGCTATAATTTTGTAGCAAAAGACTGTTCCTATTGACATTTTATCACAAAACCATATAATCAATAAAACTACAGTTTGTTTAGAATTAAAAATATTGAAAACAATTTTTTTTTTAATTTGGAAGTGGTGTAAAGTTTCATGTGGGACAAACCAATAATAGATGGGCTATCTTCTTTTACTTTACTTAAACCAAAATTTCATACCTTTAAAAAAATAAATAGTGCTTTAATATGAAATGATCAATGAAATCAGTGTAGTTTCTCTTTCTACACGAAATCTCCATTATTTCCAATTAGAACAAATTTTTGAAATAAACTGTCTTAATTTATAATATACGTTTTTGCTTTTCGCACAAAAATATGAAAGTTATTATTATTATTTATTGTGCACTCTTTTGGCATGAGAACAATTATTTTTATTATAAATGAAAACTAAAATTTCGAACATTTGTGCACAATAAATTCACACTCAATAAAACGATCTACAAAACAATTATATTTAAAATAAAAACTTACACTTTAAAACAGCTCAATAAACCCATTTTATTGTTGTTATCAGCACGAATATGAATACACAATCAATAAATATGATTTAATTAACAAGTCAATTCACTTCAGCACTTCACAAAACACTTGTATTATCCTTTAGAAGAACGGTCGGTATGGATTTTATTCAAACGATCAACTTTATTTTCTTGGCGATCAAATCAGTTCAAAGGCTTTCTTTCGAATGGACAAAAATGACAATTTTGAGAAAATTGGCAACTTTTACACTCAACTAACAATACAATAAAAGCACACGACAAGTGAAGAAGTAATTTTGCGACGAGTACAGGGTGCAAAAGGAGAAAGGAGATGGGGAGACAGTGAGACACACCGAAGATCGCACTAATCTTTTGGCAAAAGCCGACGTTTTATTGCACCTTACCTGTAAGTCTAGATATGAGAAGGTCGTCCTTGCTAATTACTTTACAATCACACCCTAGGTGGAGATTAGCAAGCGATCATAAACTGACCGTAATTAGGACGGACAATTACGGAAAATCCCAGAAGCCGGTCTTTTGTTGCAGCAGGGATAGAAACAAAAATTTTGACATGATTTGTCACCTTCCATCCTTCTGTTTATTCTATTTATTCTACCCATTCTCAATTTTATTCCATAATTCAAATTAATATTATATTAATTATATTAATATTATATTAATTTGAATTAAAGAAATAGATGTGCAATAACAAGATTATTGAAAGAGCGAGACACATATTTAGGCAAATGATTTGTAATTTAATGATTTTGAAGAGATTTCTTAATAATTCTGTTATTAATTCATTTTTTTCATAATGTACTATTCCATGTTTAACGTTATTATCTTTCATTTCTGGATGTTGTTCTGAATTTAGACTGTAGAACTTGCTGTTTATCACAATTTAAAAAATGTTCAATATATTATCAGGACGTTTTCTTAGGTCTTAATTTTAAAATTTAACCATTAGTTAGATGAATTCAACAACCATATATTACAAATAAAAACTATCATCTTTAAAATCAAGTTAGAACCAACTAATTAACAATAAGGTTTTATGGATCTGTGGTGGCATTAGTAGTGATGCGTTATCAGACGGATACCATTCATTGTTTTCATTTTGTATGCAAGACAATTAGCGATAACATTGTAACAAAAAGCCTTTTAAAGTGATTAAATACGTGAAATAACTACTTCAGACAATAGTTTTTGGGTCTTATAAGTTGAATATCACTTATTTTGTGCCGAAATACGAAAAAAATCGCAAAAATTCTCTCACTCAATTTAGTAAAAAAGTATTGAAATTTTAAATTCGGTACAAGATAGAATCTAGATAACAATATAAATTTGTCTAGTCTTCATTTTAACAATGAAAAAACACCAACCAGATTGATACATGTATTTTTCTTCCGGCTGATGACGTCACTTATACAAAGTTGAGCGGCTTTGGTTATAACATTGTTTGTGTATCATTTGTATTGAAATATTTTCACAAAAAGCCTTTATTTGGTGAAAGTATTATTTTTACAGTCTTTAATATATAGCTTTTTGAAATGATTTACGAGGTCGGTCTGAAAAGTTCTTGGCAAATCCGCTCGGTGATCCAGCTATTACAAAACAAGCTGAATCATTTAAAATTTTGTATGTGACTTTCGTCACATTTTAGGGAAAAAGATAAAGATTGGACATTTGAATCTTGATTTTAAGAGTAAAAACAACAACAAAAACCGTGGATGCTGTTTGTAAGGATTGTTGGCTTTTGATTGGTTTAACAAGTTTCATCATGGTTCCACATCGGTTTTTATCAAATACCTCAAAAATGGCTCCCATGGAGGTAAAGTAATAAACTCCGATTTTTGTAAAAGTCCCCAAATTGAATTTGTTTCAGATACCTGAGATAGTCTACATTTAAAAAAATTACAAAGGTTATATTCCGGATCAGTGGCATAGCTAAGGGTTTTTGCTGCCCCCTCACATAAATTGAAAATTTTAATTGCTTATTTTATGAATTTGCCTTTAAAATAGAATAAAAACGACGATTCAGGAGTAATAAAATAAGGTTAATTTTTTTAAATATTTAATTTTTATAAAATTAGATCTCAAAAATAAATTTTATATTCAGATTTCGCATATTATAATATGTTCCAAAATGCCGCCCCCAGAATATATGTTATTTTTTTAAAGACAAAGTTGTATTTTTTTACAGATGTTTTATAAAATGATAAGCAAGCAGAAGAAAAGTCAATCTATCTGAACTTTTATTATTACAATGTTAATAATATAAATGAACATAATATTTAAGTCAATATTAAAAGATAAAATTTGTAAAACATACTGAAATGTAAATAAATAATATAATAAAAAAATGAAGCAAAAAAAGATTACATTATCCCTAAGTAACATATTTAGGAGTAATCTTAGATCTTAAGATGAATTTTAAAAATAATATTTTTAATTCAAAATATTTTTAATAGAAATTTTTAAAACTTAGAATAAGCTTCGAAACAGCAGTAAAAAGACAGAAAAAATGTAGTAGAAATTTGTTTCAAATTTGGGGAGAGGTCGGGAAAGTTTTATATTCGTTATAACCGTCCAAGCGGTAGCATTTAAATTCAAAAACGTAAACAACTTTGATAATAGAATTTCGTTGAACAACAAAGACTTGTCTAGAAATGGCTGGAGTAAGTTTAATTTTGTAAATTCTCACGGATTTTGAATTAACATGGATAAATGTTTTTAGGTTAGTAATGAGGATGATCAATCTGATATTTGGGACGATGAATTGGTGATTAAAGCCTACGAAAATTCTATAAAACTGTGCAAAGAGGACGTTGCAAAACGTTTGGCCAATTCAACAAATTCCGCTTTGACCCAGGAACGGGTTGTTGATACATCTGCTGGGGAGAGGAAATTGAACTGGGAGCCAGTCTCGAAGACATTCAAAGTGGGAGACTTTTGTCGAGCGACTTATTTCGAAGATGGAGTGATTTATGAGGCAGAAGTCATTTCAATAAACGAAAAGACTGGTCGTTATGTTATCAAATTTCTCGGCTACGGGAACGAGCAGACAGTCCGAGCAACAGATTTAATTGCTTCATGGGGGGAAGACTCGAGAAGGGAACAGATTGAAGAGGCGGGACAAGATAGCGATGAAACAGAGAGCTCCAGTTCCGAAATGGAAGCAACAAATTATGATAGAAACATTTTGGGACAAACTGCCAAAAAAGCAAAGTTCCAGGGATATCCAGAATCCTTCTTCAGTGGTATTACAATTCCTCCACCTCCTCCAATGCCTCCAAGTTTGGCTGAAGATGGAATGGACAGCGACTTGGCGGCAATGCTCATGTCCTGGTATATGAGCGGATATTACACTGGAGTCTATGAAACGACCAAGAAGTTCAAGAAAAACAACAGAAAATAAATTATTTTGTAAGTTTTTTAAATCAGAAATAAAAATACTAAATTTATATAACTGATATGATTTATTATTTATCCAATTTAATGTCGTCATTAAGAAAGAAGTGTTTACTTCTATAAAAGATATATACATATTTCTTGAAATGTTTTTTTTTAATATTTTATTTCCTTTTTTAGCTTTAAATCTAATAGAAAATTACTAAGGAAGTCTATAATAATTTAACAATTTTTTGTTTGGGGCAACATCTCTTAATAATAAGGTTAGGAAAAGTCTGGAAGGGCGAATTACTGAGTGCGTCATCGGCCTTCTATCATACATTATTTTGATTGGTTGGTGTGAAGAAGTTCTTTATTTTTTTTTTAAATTTGACGGTAAAGGCTTTTTATATTTAATAACACTTTATAAAAGGCTGATGAAATCATAGACTTAGATTTATGCCGTTTTTGGATTTTATTCGTATGTCGAATTACTGTCGATGTTGTCACATATTCGACATTTATAAAAGGAACTTACAACTTCGACTTATAACGTTCATTTACTTCGGGCAGCCTATACAAATTATTAGAAGGAAATAATCTAAATAATAAATCGAATAATCATTTTTATTGAAAATAAGTATTGTATAACTGTAGTGATCTATTTTCTTACGCTGTTGAGTTAGATTTATTTATTTATTGAATGTTTATTAGTCAACTTGACTACAACAGTGATCCGACATGCATTCCAAGTAATATTTACTTTGTCTAAAAATATATTATATTAATTTATAATTTGTTTCTAAACTATCTTGAACTCCATTCCCGCTAAGAGATTTATTCCAACATCCGCTCCATGAATCGCCTAGAATAATATATGTGAACGATATAAAACCGATCAAACCATTGCAATTATAAAATAATAATCGTTTCATTGTCATGTTATTTCTCTAAGAGTTGATCCAGTTAAATACGATTACATGTAATTTAATGTAGCCCCAACTGTGCCAATTAGTCTTGAAAATTTGTATGAAGCGTTATCCTGGGGCCTATTTGTCCGATGGGTACAACACATAGCCCCAAGGATACAAAACCGTAAATAATCTACTTGAAGATCCACTTAATGAATTAATAATTTTATATTTAAAATTTCTATTATATACAATTTAAAAGTTGCCATAATTTTGGGACAACCTTTAAATTTATAATAAAGCATCTAGAACAGATTTCAACAAGCACATTTTATTTTATTGATAATTGACAAACAAGCAAACAACAAACCAATTATAAATTATCACACATATTTTTAGAAACTACAGCTATTTCTTCCATAATTTCTATTCCAGTCGATATGCTTTTGAAGAAGACTAGAGTTATTTGCGGGTCTAAATGTTTCGATAGTTGATTTCAATTCCAAGAAATTGGGAATCGGGACATTTCCTTTCTTAAAAGTCGTATTATCATTTGTATACTTTCTTATCTGAACCATTTGCACTTCTTTACAGACTATCCTTAATTCATCACCTGTGAATCCATCACTTAGTTCAGCCAATTGTAAAATCTGTTTTTCTGGCCATGACTGTGTTGCCGGCAAAAAGTGTTTAATCATATTTAATCTACTTTCAGTCGATGGCAATCCAATTAGAATTTTCTGTTCGAACCGTCTCAGGAAAGCCACATCGATATCCCAGGGCATATTTGAGTTGCAAAGGAGAAAGACTCTTGAATTCCCATTCAATCCGTCGATTAAAGTGAGAAATTCGTTTTTAAATCGCTTCTACGACTCATGTTCATAAATTGAATCTCTTTTCGAAGTTAAACTGTCGATTTCGTCAATGAAAATTATAGAGGGACTGTAAAGTTGGGCCATTTGAAACAGGACTCGGATGTATTTCTCTGATTCTCCTCTCCATTTGGAAGTCACAGTGCTTGAAGAAATGTTGAAAAAGTCAGAAATGGAAAAGTTTTCCATTTGTTTCTGGGCGAAGAGATTTGGCGAGGAGAATTTGCCAATATCTGGAGGTCCGGAAAATAGAACAGACTGTCGTCGGTGTTAAACGATCCGGGATGTTCCAAGGACAATAAAAGACTCTCTCTCCTTTAGAATATTCTTTGCCGACTCGGCGCCNAGTCACTTTTCCATTTGTTTCTGAGCAAAGGGATTTGGCGAGGAGAGTTTTGCCAATACCTGGAGGCCCGTGAAGCAGAACAGACTTCCAAGGCTGTACACCATCGTCGGTGTTAAACAATTCTGGATGTTCTAAGGGCAATAAAATACTCTCCTTTAGAATATTCTTTGCCAAATCAGCACCGAAAATGTCGCTCCATTTTGCATTCAAATCGTGTTTTATTATGTCTCTGTAATAAAATAAAATATACTAGGAGAAAAGAATCGTTGAATTTGCAAATTTGTACCTGCTAATAACATCGGCAATATCTTTCCATTCCTGTGAAAAGTGGTTAAAGTGTGACTGAAAATTGAGTCGAGAATTGTTCAGAAATAAAACTTTTCCATTGGCCATTCCTTCTTCATTTTCAATCGGAGGTGTGTTTGTGGATGAAACCACCAATAATCCATTTAGATTATCTTCACCCTTTTCTGGAACATTTTCCAACTGTCCTTTAGATGAGATTCGTTCCTTTCTAGGTAATTGTTTCATTATTGAACATTTCAGACGATTTTCGTTGATTTTCTTAAGGATTTTCGGTTTCTTTCCGAATTTCAACTGAAAGAAACTGCAAAAGTCCATGTAAATGGTGTCCAGGTCGATGTTATCACAGACTTGGTACTCCTCAGTCATTTTGAACTCATCCACTAGAGTATTTCTGGTGTTGTTCAGTCCATTTTCCGCCAAATATTGTCCAATTAAATACACCAAATTACGTTTCCTTTCAATCAACTGCCGTCGTTCATCCTTTTTCGGGGATTTCCAAAAGAAGACAGAGGTGTGTTGAATCAAATGTGGAATGAAGAATGGGTGACATGGTTATAAATCACAAAACACGAACTACAACTTAATCAATGTTACCTCCAACGACATGACTTTGTGTCGATTTTTACAAGTCGGTGGTGAAAACTAATGGCGCCAATAAATAGTTAATAGAAGAATGCAAAATAGCGGAAAATTTTCGGTAATTGGATGGCGAAAATCGATTCCGTGTTTGTAAAGAGTGAAGAAGCGATATGTTTTTCCAGACACGAAAACTCTCAAGCATAACAAATTAATTTGACCGCGAAAAACTTTGAAATGTTTCCATTGCGAAATTTACTTCCTTTTTATTACATTGGTCACGAATTAATTTCTTTTAAGGAAGTATAAATGCGTAAAGAGGACTTTTAACACAACAATCAAACGAATTTCTTAATTACTATTAAATTGTACGACAAAGAACTATATTTAACAGACTTCTGGAAAAGCACTCTACTAGCCAAAGACTAAAATTGAAAGGGTTGTCGAGAATCGTTTTTGTGGTTCACCACTGATTCTTGTTTATTTTATTGTTGCCATGGATCGCGGGTTTCGCGAAAGTTCATAGAACCATTGTTGGGGTGGAATTAAAATATTTGGAATTTATAGTACAATTTAATCAAGTTCTAAATTTGGGCGAGCGCCCATTACCACTTGTTCGTGTTCTATTCTTATTTACCGAATTTTTATTAGACCCACTTGTTGATTTATTTGTTTGTTACCTAAATAAGAGCACTATTAACATTAAAATTAAGAGCCTTGTGTGTATAGAGTGCAAATAGTTATTTTTAATACAAATCCATTAAAACTATTATAAGAGGTTTATTTAATTTTGTACTTAAAGGGTAATTAACCCCTAAAGGGTGTCAGTAACTGATTCCCTATTCATACTTTAAAAAAGTGTTATATTTTGGTTAGATTCATTGACCATAGCAAAGAAAAATTTAAGGGGGTTTTAATGTAATTTTGATTGAATTTATTTAAAAACCATAGAAATTGTATTTTGTATCATTTATGTTTCATATTAAATAACAGTTGAATTTAAAAATTATAGTGAACCCCAGAAACAACAGAAGAAATTGGTCATTTTATTATTAAAATAGTAAAGATAAAATGATTCAATATGTTCAATAATACTCATTTTAGAATTTAAAAATGGTAAATCAATCGCTTTTAATCTATTTACATATGTTGAAAATATCATAATGGATAATTGTTTTGAATACATTTAATGTAAAAAATCGCAATAATTTGGTTTATAAATATCCAAAAACACATTTTCCGTAAATCAACTATTTACCTATATATTTCCATTATTTAGGAAAATAATTAAAACAACAAATATTTTATTACAAATGCTGATCGTCAAATGAGGTTTATTTGTGTTTAATTTCTATGAAATATACGATTCAATTATAAGACTAGGATAAGAAATTGAATATCCGATTTTCTAAAAAAAATTAATTCAAGAATCTAAAAATTCAATGATTTATATTTAATAAGAGTAATTTCAAAAACCAATTAAATAAAGGACTAATTTAATCACTGATTGTGCCATTTCATTTACTAAAATAAAAACCAAGGGCTATTGAACTTGCAAATTGCAATCTCATCTTTAAGAGACTACACTGTTTAGCGAAGGTATTTAAAATATGTTCCATTAAAATTCAAAGATTATTGTAATGAACCAATTTTTATTTGAATTTGATTCATGATAATACAAACCTATTTCATTAAATCTAAATAAATTCATTGCAATTTGAGTTATTGAACAAAATTTAGAATGTGTTAAATAAATAGAATAAACAGAGGCATGGACAAATTTGCAACAAATGACCGGTATTCTGGAATTACCATAATTCAGCTAGTTTATTTAGGATATTGCAATTCCTTACCTAGTGTGGTCGCAAAGCATTCAGCAAGGAGAACCTCTTTCAGATCCAGACAGGGAAATAAATCGTCGGCTTTTGCCAAAATCTCACCCTGTCCAGGTAGCAAAATTTCTTCTTCACTTACTGGGTACTTTTATTGCAATTCTAATTTGGTGTTACGAGTAGACTCAAAGTTTCCAAAATTATTGTTTTGTCTATTCTAAACAAAACATTTGAAGTGATTAGATCGTTTAAAAAAATAGATCTTTGATAATAAATCAATGATTGTTTTCCTGATAATAAGTGCTTTGGGAAGTGTTTGTGAAATAGAATAATTGTGGATCGTGATAATAATGACCAGATGATGGGTTTATTTGGCTGTTTTAAAGTGTAAGTTTTCATTTTAAATTTAATTGCATTTTAGATCGTTTTGTTGAGTGCGAATTTGTTGTGTTTCAATTAAATCTAATTTTCCACAATATGTAAATTATGACGATTTCACGAAGAAATGGCAATTACACTGATAATTTTAAAACACTATGTATTAAATATATGCTAAATACAGGGTTTACAATATAAATACCTAATTTGATATTTTAAAAAATGTGACATTTTTAAAAAGAATTCAATGATTTTTATTCTGAAACTTTTATTGTTTTAAATAATGACATAGATTCATTTTTACAAGGAAATATGGTAATTCCTTGGTTTATTTTAACATTTACTAGACCTTTTCCATATATAATAAAAACTACTTGCTTTGACCTTATACCATAATTCAAATAGTGCAATATACACTGCCGCTCTGTAAATAGAAACAGCTATGTTATTGCTTGAATGAACCGGATTTTTGGTCGCTCATATAATTAGACACTGTTAAGGTACCGCTTAAATTCAAATTCCTTTAATTTGTTTAGAAAAAACAAAAAAGTGCTTAATTTACTTTTTAAAAAGAAATATTTCATGGCAATTAACGTTAAAATTTTAGGTAATAATTTTTTTAAAATTTTTATTACAGTCGCAAATCCTAAAAAAAATTAAATAAAGAAATTAAAAAAATCATTTTAATTATAAACTAGTTCTGAAATTTGCATTTTATAATTGGTTTCCCATTACGTACAAATTTGTCGAATTTTTTTTTATGAAACTGTTGTTTTAAAAAAGTGTCCCAATTTTGTAAATAATCCAAATTTTTTCGAACGTTTTGCTCAAATTACTCAACAATGACATAATTTATAAAAGACACTCAAATCCTAAGAAAAGGGTAGAACATTCCCGACAAACAACAGTGTAGAGTTGTCGCGGAGATACCAACAGCTATATCATGCAATAATTATGTGCAAAGCTGACGTCAAAATGACGTATCTCCGCGACAACTCTACACTGTTGTATGTCGGGAATATCTTACCAGTAAAAGGTCATTTTTCCATGAATCAAATCGGTATGCACGTAATATCGGTGGTGTAAAATAACAACGACGCAACTGCAAAAATGTTCATTTTACAGAAGACCAAGAAAACGATTTCCAGTCGTATACATAAGGAAAAATGGTCTGATAAGTCTCCGTCCTTCAAACCCGATAACTCCATTCATAGAAAGAAATGTTTTTATCATTTAAAAAACACTCTTAAATAGTTAATCAAACCTACGCCTTACTCAAAAGAAAAATCTGTTTTCCTAGTATCACAAATAACTATTTGAATGTACATATTGGAAAAAATAAAATATGGTTAAAATTTGTTCTGTCAAAGTCGTTTTTACAGCACTAGTGCTTTGAAGTATTCATTAAAACACTAGTTCTTTTCTTTATTTTTAAAGCGTGACCTCCGTGAAAGAAACCCACCAAATTTACATATATGAATATCAATTTCGTTTTAATTGTCTTAAGGGATATTTGAATGAATGAATATTAAAAAAAAACACCTATATCGAATCTCTCAATAAATTCGACAACTTAACTATGTGCAAGTGAAGGATACAAGGTATAATACTTTCTCTATCACTCCGAAAATGTGTGATGGAACAAATAAATTTTTGGTATTATAATAATAATTTGAATTTTATAAATGATCCTTTTTTTTAAATTGTTGTGTTAAATTAAAATTTCATAAAATATATATAAAACAGGGTCGATAAGCATTATTAAACACTTGAGCCTTTGAAACGGCCGTAAAAAAACGTATAGTATTAAATTAATTTCGAATTATTCTGCTTATTTCCAAATTCCGTTAGATTTCGACGACAACCTGCTCGTCTTCCAATTGTAATTGGATATCCCGATTTCGATGCGACCAGAACCGATGGATACAATAAGGCACTGGAGAAGTTTAACGAGTGGCGAGAGAAGAATTGCGAAGGAGCAACTCCAATCAATGAACAACAGGAAGAAGAGAATCAGTTGGAATTTAGTGTAGATCTAAAAAAGGGAGAAGTTGTTGTGAAGAGGATACCATGTAAGGAAAAGACAGACGCCCGATTTTCTTTGGAAGCTGGACCTACTTATCTGACACTGGTGAACAAATATGGTGATGTAGTGGAATATGCCCTGCCCATGTTGGAAACTGGTAAAGCGAAACAACCAAGTCCTTGTGAGGAACTACTGGCAATTCCATCCCCAAAAATTCATAAAGAGTCCTTTAATGTAGATTTGGATAAATATGATCCAATCTTCGATGAAAACTTTAAATTCCTAACAGAAAACTACAACCTGAACATATCTAACTCGATGTTGGTTCAAAACAACAAGGATGATTTGGATGAACTGGAAAAGTCTATAAGAAAAGGTACATTTATTGATCATTGTACATACATTAACAAATGTAATTCGATACCCATACATTGGAGAATATTAAATGTGATCCTAATAAAAGGTGTCCTAAATTAACAAATCCATAGCTATTAATTCGTTAAGTGAATTTTAAAGTACTTTTGTTAGGGTTTTGTGTGGTATAGCACGTTGGACAAATAATCTACAGGATAACGCGTGACCATATCATTTTCATGAAATTTATCCTTTAAGGTTTTGAATCGATTGTGAAGCATTGACTGAGACCTTAGGTAACAACATTATGTATAATAAGATAAAAATACTTAATTTTGACTTTTGAAGAAATAATACGATCATAAAATATTTCTTTCGAAATTGCGATGTAATTTGTTCCTTTTTTAAAATGCACGTCGTCCACATAAATAACTTCCAATTTTTGCCTTAACAAAACAATAATTTTAAACCAAAAGCGCAATAAATTGATTGTAACAATTGCACGAGCCCTATTTTCAAATAAACAAATTTCAATCAAACCGTAATGCGTCTGTCACACCGAAAAGTCAGCCGGTATTCTTCGAAAAGAGTTCGTAAAAATCGTTTATACCGATGTCTGAATTGTCATAAATGACATGTATAATAATTATTTATTTCGTAATTACAAATTATAAATAGCCATTTTTCACTTTTTTACCGAAAACGTTTTGATTGCGCAAATTTAATTGTTGGCAAACAACTTTGACAGTTGCTTCTGTAATCTGGGTGGCGAAATTGGCAATATAAAACTCAATACAAATTGGTTTGTGTCATTTCCATCTGTCAAAATCTAATAATAATAATACGATCGCACAAATGTGCGTCTCAGATTTACTGAGAACGAAGGAGAAGTTTGCTCATTGCCTTTCTCGCCTTCTTATTGGATCCCGCATTTTTCTTATCTTCAAAAGTCAGCTGACAGTAAATTTCGGTGTGACCACTGCATTAGTCCAAAAACTGCACCAAACAAGATTTTTAGAGTAGAACAGGATTTTCAAAACCATACTTGGATTTTACGATCTCAAAACGTAAAATTCGGCTCTCATCATTTTTAATTGGTCTTGAAAAAAATTCATGAAAGGATCAAGGAAGTTTTATCCTGGGGGTATTTGCTCAATGTGTTATACCATATAAAACTCTAGCCAAAGCACTTTAAGATTCCCTTTCCGAATTAAAAGCTATAGTTTCAAATCACTCTTTTATCAATGATTCAAGAGTTGCGTTAATTTTGGAACAACATCAGCAAATAAGAAGCTTTGATTGTGTTGAAATTGAAATTATTAACAAGTGAAACTTATTTTCTAATATTATCGTTTTCTTTTCCATTTAAGAATTGAACAATGGACGAAAGATTATCAATGAGATAAATGGTTCTCAAAATTGGAAATCGTTAAGTGCGATCCTGAATAACATCAATACCAATTTAGCAGCAGACATTAGTCAGTGCTTTAAAGAATACGAATATGATGCTTTGGGAACTGACTTCCAAAAGAGAATTGTCGAGGATTTGGAAGACCTGATAGAAATTCCTGTAAGAAAATTTGAAGTTGAAGTAAAATCTGTGGAAACGCCCAAAATGATTAAAAAGCAAATTCGGAGAAAAGACAGAAAGGAAAAGCAGACAAATCGCTCCTATGTGGAGAGATATGAAAATTCCTGGCATAAGGAAGAGTCCATTTGTGAGAAAAGTTCAGCCAATTTCGACAATTTGGATGACACAGAAACGGAATGGATTTCAGTTCAAGAAGCAATCAAAAGATATGAATCCATTTCGAAATCAATGATCGAATCATCAAATACTTTTAATAAGTCTCATATGATATTACAGAGAAAAGTTTTAATTTAATTCGAATTCCTAACGCTGGCTGGAGGACTTGAAGAAGATGATAAATATAATAAAGAAATAGCATCGAATTGCAAACGATCACCTACCCCAAGGACTTGGAACTTGTTACAAGATCGACGAAGCTCCAGTTGTTCAATTTTGTTAGTAAGTTCTAATTTTGGTTAAATAAAATTATTTGTTTCAAATATTGAAATATTTTTAATATTTCCTTGACAAAAGTTTCCAAATTTTTAATGGTTGAAATATTTCAATTTTTTTCATTTATTGAAATCAAGTTACTAATTATTTTTTATCTTCATTTTTACTTACAGAGCCTGAACCAAAATGATTTTGAGGACTTGAGGACGTCTAATATTAAGCTGATCAAAGACGAAAAATACGCCATTTGTTTTGAGGAAAATTAGACCAATTAATGGTTATTGTAAATATTTTTTGAATAATAAATTTGATTAAGTTTAGTTTGAAGTTGTTTGAAGTATTTTTGTTATTGTTACTTTCATATACAAATTGGTTTTACTCTTTTCTTTTACCGTTATTTTACCTAATAGGTTGAACTGACTAAATTGGTCATACTTTTCACATTTGTCTTCTGTTTCCAGCAACTCTGCTTTGTAAAAATTGTCATGGATATTTTCTCTTTGTGTATTGGTGGATTTGCTGGAGGAACAGACTTTTTATTCAAATGGATTGTTCTGTGGACCATAATATGTAATATTTCTAACTAAAATCCACTTTTGAGAAATCACCTTTATAATAGTTGGTATTATTCTAATTACCTATAATTGTCTTTGATTTTTTTACATTTTGAACTTACGTACTCGACCGCTTCGAGCGGCATAACCTCTGAGGTAAACGGTCTAATCACTTTTAAAAAAGCAAGGCAGCAGAAACAATTAAAATGGCTAGTCTCACATTGGCGATTTCGTGGTAGGTAAACTCTCCTTTTTTGTATTCCTAAACTAGCTGACCAAATTTACTACTAAAAAAGTTATTTTCATTATTTTTTTTAAATTGTTAAAAAAATCTACGTTAATATATATTATTCTGATTTAACATATAAATATATAGTTATTGCAGATAGAGAATCTAAGTTTGTCATTTATTCAATTCATTACTTATTAGAAGAAAAACAGACTATCAAAACTAATTAAATATTGAGAAGTAAATTATATTTTTTGTCAGTAGTTAAATTCATGACCAGAATTGTAAATGAACTCTGCAACCTCAAATTAATAATGCACCGTGTTATCAAATGGAGTAAATTAATTAATTAAAATGCAGCAACTATTTTGGATTAATCTTCAATAGTGACATCGATGACCTTTCCTAAAAATATTTGGACGATCAACCACATCACCAAATAAACCCTTTCCAGTGCGTCCAGAATTCTTACTATAAGTACTCCAGCTGACCACGAACAATTGCTCTTCTTGTTGCAAACTTTTTTCATAAATCTTTGCTGACGAATCTCTCGTCAAAAAATGATAAAAATTTTTAAATTGAATTAATAATCTGTGTTTGGAAAAACCGGCGTTTTTAATTAAATTCGCTCCCAAACCCAAATTTATATAAATTGAGATAATTTTGAAAATAATTACGAAACACTGGACAAGCATGGGGTAATTTTAGTAAAAATTTATTTTTTTCGTATAAAACATATCACTAGGCGCCTCCATAACTAAGGTTTTTACAGAATATATATTTTTATAGGCAAAAGGTTATTTGTATATTCTTCCTTATTGTTAAATATATAGTTTTGAGCCTTTTTTTAATTGCAATAATAATTGTTTGAGTTTATCTGCCAGAAAATCACCAATGTAAGTCAGTTAATTGTATTTTAATTCTACTTAATGCTTTGTTTCTTTAGAAGTGATAAAACTAATTATCAGCATCTTAGAAACGCTTTTTAATATACAAACCCTGAGAGATGAAGACTAGGGAATGGAATAACTAATTTATCGTCTGAAGAAACGGTTTTTTTAATTAGTGTTCAAGATGATTTTTAGAGAGTGGAGTTAAAGTATTATAACATTTGTTGTAGCCGTCCGAATCTATTGTTTGTGAAATGTTATTATTCATTTATTATTGTGACGAGTTCACCTACATATTATTATTGTAAATAAAATCAGTGTTGTTTTAGATGTCATAGAGTGCGTTTCGTTTATATAGTTAACCTTTACAGCGGAATCTTGCCGACGAGAACGGGATATTAATATAAGATATAATTCTTAGGTAAAATATACAACAACTGGCGACAAGGATAAAAGGAGTTGGACAAGGAAACGGGTTTTTTTTTCGTTGGACAATAAAAGTGGAAAAAAGTTGAAATGCCTTTATCTGAGGAACAAGTGGAAAAATTGCTTACCGATAACTGTGCCTTGATTCAACAGCAGGCACAATGGCTCACAAATAATCTGGCAATTATGACCAGGCAAGCAGAATTGATCGAGCAATTGTCATTGGCGGCAAACGTGAAACCAGTTTTGGAAAAAGAGCGCCCAGAATTGACGATTGAATCGCTTGCAAATACGATTGAACAATTTTCTTTTGACCCCGAATCGAATTCAACTTTTGAGACATGGTACTCTCGATACGAAGATGTTTTCTTAGAAGATGCCAAAATATTGTCCGATCCCGCCAAAGTCCGACTATTAATGCGTAAACTGGATTTATCGGCACACGACCGCTATTCAAATTTTATACTTCCGGATACACCAAAGGAGAAAACCTTTATTGAAACGACAACTATACTCAAACAAATTTTTGCCAAACCGGATTCGTTGTTTTGTTCAAGATGGAAGNTCAAAGTCCGACTATTAATTAATTAATTTTTGTAAATTGAAATATTAATTCACTTTTTAATTTTAGGTGTAGATATAATGTTAAAGCATATCTGTCAAAGGCTATTTATTATGTATCCCGTAATTACAAAACTGAATTGTGATATAGCGACATAGTTTTAATATTATTAAAAAATCATTAGAATATTTTAGTCCCTTCACTTCATTGTAAAAAATACAACAAATTCTACACAATCAATATATTATATAAAATCACTGTAATTTCAAGTTATATGGTAATAAAATATAGTAAAATAAAAATCAGAAATAAGCTTAACCTATTTATTAGAAGTTAAATAATACAAAAATGCTGTAACTGTAGTCAATACTTGGTCTAATCTTCATCAAAATCATTGACGTATCCGGTCATCTGAAGATTAGGAGGTAGGAATGAGTCCTCGAAATCATCGTCTATATACATATCATCTTGATTCAGTCTCTGTAAGTAAAAAGAAAGAGAAAAAACAATTAGTATTATGATTTTAAATAAATAAAGCTTAATGTAATTCTGATAGTTATTATTAGGTTTTGTAATTTTTAAACCAGCCTTTCTTTCAATATGTAGGTATTAATACATTTATATTAAAAATTCAAGCATAATGGCTCTTAAATAAATATTATAGATTTAAGTAAAAATATAATCATTAATTGTAAAATAATAAAAAAAACTGGTCCATTATTATATCTAATATAATATAAACATTCTAGGACATAAAGAAGGTATATTCTTCAGATTCTATTTGATGAATAGACAACAATATGTCAGATTCTAATAAAATTTTATACAGTGCACAAGCTAGTGTGTTTGCTACTACGCTATACAATATTTATATTAATGATATTTTTACTTAGAAGGTAATGGTTTAACTAATATTGAACAAAAAATATAAGAAGACATAAACTATATTATAAAGTGGGTATATGATAATAAAATGCAATTAAATAACCAAAACCAAATGTCTAATTGTATCAAATAATGCTTCAGAAAATAATATATGTTTGACTATAGAAAATGGCAGAATCGAAAACGTAAATTCATTAAATATTTTGGTATAATAATAGATCATAAATTGAATTTTGATAATCACATAGATAACATAATACATAATATATATAATAGATTTGGACTTTTTAAAAGAATACATAAAAAAAATTTAATACTAGAACATTAATGGATGGTAGAACGAATGTGAATATTATCAGAAAGCAATTAGGCTTGTTGAACTTAAAAAATTCTATATCGTTAGTTTAATACATAAAATAAAAATGAAGATGACAACATCTNCATAATATATATAATAGATTTGGACTTTTTAAAAGAATACATAAAAAAAATTTAATACTAGAACATTAATGGATGGTAGAACGAATGTGAATATTATCAGAAAGCAATTAGGCTTGTTGAACTTAAAAAATTCTATATCGTTAGTTTAATACATAAAATAAAAATGAAGATGACAACATCTAAATTTCGAAAATTGTTAAATTTAAGAACTATAAATATATTAAAAGCTTTGAAATAGTAATCAATTTAATTTATCTAAAATATTTGGTGAAAAAGATCGAATAAAATTATATAAATTAAAACCCTCAATTAAGATATGATATTAAAAAAAATAAAAGTACATTAAAAGATTTATACATGTAAATAAAATAAAATAGATTTATCTAAGACATAGTAATAAATTAAATTTATGTAAATATGAAAATATACTTTAGTTTTAAGAAATGAAATAATTTGTATAAAAAAAAAACCACAAATTTACGAAAAATTTGAACTTACCAACAAAGTTGAACAACTGGAGCCTCGTGGTCTTTGGGGATCCCTTGAGACATGATCCCAGTTCCTATATTTTGAGTCACTTCGTTCCGACTTATTAAAAGCATCTGATGATTCGATCATTGATTTCAAAATGGATTCGTATTTTTCGATTGCTTCGTGAACTGAAATCCATTCAGTTTCTGTGTTATTCAACTTGTACAAATTGGTTGAACTTCTCCCACGAATGTTTTTAACTCTCATTGTCCTTGGAGTCATTTTGGTTTTGATCTCCGGTTTGGCGGGATTTGATCCCGTTTCTCCACTCTCACACAATCCCAAGTGGATTTGCTGAATTTTTTGGCACAACTCGTCTTTGGTTAAGGAGTTGCTGAAAATCTCTTTATTATTGTGGATAACTTGCAAGCTCACATTAACCTTCTTTTGTTTAAAGGAATCGTCCATTGAAATATCACAAGACGTAAAATTAGGATTGTTGTAGACTTTCTCAATAAAAAACATGTTCGTGTTCTTTAATTCGTCAGCCACTTCAGTCCCAGCAATGAGAGAAATATTTAATTGCTCTTCCAAGTTGCAATTTATTCTGGGTGTCTGAAATGCTCCTCCCGCGGTTAATCTTAGATGTCTTTTCTTCTTCTTTAAAGTGCTCGTTCTTACAGTTCTTGAGCCTTTAAAAGCTTTTCCCGGCTCTTCAATCATAATCACATTTCTTAGTCGATTTTGACGATCGGTTTTTTCAATATTTTCATAAAAATCATTGTAATTAAAAGGAAACCTCTCTTTGGTCGTCAATTTTGTTGGAATAATCTCGTTATTCATTGCTTCATTTATCGCGTTCAAATTGAATTTGCTCTCGTTTTCTACTTTCACCCGAGAAACATCAATAGGTTCCATTTGTTTTCCAAGTGTATTCAGTTCGTTTTTCAACATCCAATCCAGAGCGACGTATGCCTTTTCCAGCTTTACACTAACTTCCAGCTGATTCTCTTCTTCCTGTTGTTCACTGATTGGAGCCCAATTTCTAGTTGCTTCTATGCAATTCTGCTCTCGCCACTCGTTAAACTTCTCATTTGTCCTTTTGTATTCCTCGTTTCTGGTCGCATTCGCATCAAAATCCGGAAATCCCATTAAAACTGGAGGAGCGATCTTGAACCGCAATGCCGACAGGACGCTGAGAAAATAACCAGAATAATTAGGAATTAATTTAATAAATCATTTTTGAGCATGAACCCTTAAACAATTTTCAGGATAACAATAATGATAAGATTTTGTTAAATAAAGTGAAATTAGAACCGCAAATTGATCAACCAACTTTGAGATTTGAGAGAAACTTAATACTGATATTAATCTAACAAACAAATTGTCTTAATTATTATTATCTAAATGAAAACCATATTTTACACTTTTGCACTCACACGCTCTACAAAACAATTAATTTTTTTTTAAAACTTACCCTTTAAGCCAACTTAAAAATCCCATTTTCTGGTACTATAAGTACGAATATTAATCGATTGGATATTATTTAAGCAGTGTCTTTCCACTATCACTTCACAAATCACATGTATTATCCTTCAGAAGAACGATCAATATTTAAACGATCAACGATTTTCCTTAAACGACCTAATCGGTTCAAAGGCTTTGTTACGAATGGACAAAAACGATACTTTTGAGAAGAAATGTCGACTGAAATCCAGTTAATGATTCTGTCTCGCTCTGACTGAAACATTTATTTTTTTTAATGTTTATTTTTAAAGTAAAACCGTTCGGTAATTAGGATAATCGTTCAAATTGTTGGTATCTAAAACCAATTAGTTTTATAATCTGTTAACAAAAAAAATATATTTCAAGTATGAATGTATATTTAATATTTCAACCAACAATGGAAGGTAAAGTGAAACATAAAATAAAACAGAGATAATTTCCCTTTCGGAAGGGGAAAGTTAAGAGCTTGTGACACCAAAAAACGTTGTCAAATAAAAATTTATTTTGTCGCTTAACGACGAAACGCCCCTATTTAAAAATTGAAGTTTCCTTTTAATTGGTATAATTATAATTAAATCGTGTATCTGTGGAATCCATTTTTTAAATATTTCCTTATATCGGTTTATTAATAGTAGTATGTAACAATATTTAAATTTTATATTAGCTAATCAGCAAAGTTAGTTTATTTTACACTATAATAACGATTAAAAGTCAAATATCTACGATTTAGCTCCTGTCTGGTTTTGAAAACCAAAATTAATTTAAGTACTTTGGAGTATTATTTTATTTTGAATTGAAATATATTACAGTACAATTTGTTTGAAGTATTTGAATACAGTGATTTCATTGAATTCTGCCTTCAATATCACCAGTACTTTCTATAATCTTTAACAACCCTCTTGTTATTGGTTTTATCCGATCGATAATTGAAATTTAAATCCTTCTCCATATCAGTCAACAAAATAATTATTCAAACATTTTTAGTCTTTTCCTTTTTATTTATTAAAATTAATTAGTTTCGCGAAATACTCAGGTAAAATACAAAATTTAAAAGGTATTTTAAATTTAAAGGATATAATTAAAGTCAAATAGGGATGTTTTACATTTCAACCAACAAGTAAACATGAAATTGTCCTTAATTTTTTACTTGATAAATATAGATTAAAATTGCAATTTTTATCGTTTGGTGTTTTAAGTTTTATTGGACCAGTAATATTTATAACTAAAAAGACACATTAACTAAAACATAAATTTAATTAAATTTATGTTTTAGTTAATGTGTCTTGGATTACAGTTTCTTCTGAAATTTTGCGATCAAGGCAAGGTGAGAAAAGAAAGAAAGGAGAAAATAATCCCAAGTTCACAATAATGTTTTGGCAAAATTCAACGTATTGCACTTTTCTCGTCATTCTAGATTTGAAAAAAGCCCATTTTGCTAATTACAATCACGTTCTAGGTGAAGATTAGTAAGTGATTCTAAACTGACCGTAATTAGTGCGAACAATTATGGGAAATCCCCAAAACCGGTCTTTTGTTGCAGCAGTAGTAGAAACAAAAATTTTGACCTGTTTTGTCACAAGGTCTGCAAAAGGGATGACGAATTTTGACCAAGCCAATATCGTCTGATCCAAACCTTAGTTTGTTCTACACATTCTAATTGTTATTCCATTATATAATTCAAATTGATATAAATTTATATAGATTTAATGAAATTTCTATTAATTATCAATTATTAAATTATGAAGCAGTGATATTCATATTTAGGCAGTTTAATTGTAATTTACCGTTTGCAATTGATTTTATAATTAATCGGTTATTTATTATTAGAATTATAAAAAAACACAAGATTTCATTTTTTGTATATTGGCCACCTCAAAACATGTAAAGTATTTTTTAAATATTAACTATATTACAATTGTAAAACATGTCGTTGTGAACTTAATTGTGTGACCTATTTCTTTTTTGTTCCATTCCGAGATACGCTATCCATAAAGTAGAAGCGGATGTAATAGGGTTAAATTAAAAGGAAATACGATCCGCTTGTTGTTTTTTGTTCTCAAACATTGTTCTTAAGAGATTCTTAATATCTCTCTCAGTTTATATTAAGTTATATTTTATTTTTCAAAGGATTTGCTCAACACATTTTTGATTGATTTTTGTCGTAACACCGTAAAACAGTATATTACTGAACTCACATGTTATATTTTAATTCTTTTTATTGTAAATGAAAGACAATAGAATAAATAATTTCCTTTCCTTGGATGGTTAGCGTTGATCTATAAACTTTTGTATCAATCACCTGTAAGGTATTCATTTGTATTTGATTCTAATTCAATTTCAATCACGAAAGCTTGAATTGTTGTTCTATTTAGCAAATGAAATAATAATTATGTTTTAATTTTAAATTGATGCTAGGTGATTTATTGCAAAATCATATGTGATGACGCCGGGTATAGCCGTCAATGCAGATTGCAGGTGAAGTGAAAAGCTCCCAAAAGCCTAAAAATTCCATCAGGTAGCGCTGTTAGTAAATTCTTTCGAATAATTTCTTTTGACACTCTAACAAAATTTGTTTATAGATTATGACGTTTTGTAAATGATATTTTAAATTATATAAGCAAATGATTTTAAATTCAGTTTGAGAGCTTTTATTTAAAAAAATATTTTCTATTATTTTAGATTTACGATCATTTTCAAATAAATTATTATTTTCTAATGAAAGTATAAGCAAGAATCAGTGGTAAACCACAAAAATAATCCTCGACAACATTTTCTTTGGCTTGTAGAATTCTTTTCCTGATCAAACATAAATTATAACATCCGCAAGAATTCAGTGCGGATGTCTTATAAAGCAATACATTTTGACCAATTAACAACAAAAATTTCTGTCTTTCTTTTGGGAATCCCCGAAAAAGGACGAACGACGGCAGTTGATTGAAAGGAAACGTAATTTGGTGTATTTAATTGGACAATATTTGGCGGAAAATGGACTGAACAACACCAGGAATACTCTAGTGGATGAGTATAAAATGACTGAGGAGTACCAAGTCTGTGATAACATCGACCTGGACACCATTTACATGGACTTTTGCAGTTTCTTTCAGTTGAAATTCGGAAAGAAACCGAAAATCCTTAAGAAAATCAACGAAAATCGTCTGAAATGTTCAATAATGAAACAATTACCTAGAAAGGAACGAATCCCATCGAAAGGACAGTTGGAAAATATTCCAGAAAAGGGTGAAGATAATCTAAATGGATTATTGGTTTCATCCACAAATACACCTTCGATTGAAAATGAAGAAGGAATGGCCAATGGAAAAGTTTTATTTCTGAACAATTCCCGTCTCAATTTCACAGAAATGAAAAAATATTGCCGATGTAATTAGTAGGTAGAAATTTGCACACTGAATTATCCCTTTCGTCGAGAAAATTTGATTTTATTACAGAGAGACATAATAAAAGACAATTTGAATGCAAAATGGAGCGACATTTTCGGCGCCGAGTCGGCAAAGAATATTCTAAAGGAGAGAGAGTCTTTTATTGTCCTTGGAACATCCCGGATCGTTTAACACCGACGACAGTCTGTTCTATTTTCCGGACCTCCAGATATTGGCAAATTCTCCTCGCCAAATCTCTTCGCCCAGAAACAAATGGAAAACTTTTCCATTTCTGACTTTTTCAACATTTCTTCAAGCACTGTGACTTCCAAATGGAGAGGAGAATCAGAGAAATACATCCGAGTCCTGTTTCAAATGGCCCAACTTTACAGTCCCTCTATAATTTTCATTGACGAAATCGACAGTTTAACTTCGAAAAGGGATTAAATTTATGAACATGAGTCGTAGAAGCGATTTAAAAACGAATTTCTCACTTTAATCGACGGATTGAATGGGAATTCAAGAGTCTTTCTCCTTTGCAACTCAAATATGCCCTGGGATATCGATGTGGCTTTCCTGAGACGGTTCGAACAGAAAATTCTAATTGGATTGCCNGGATTAAATTTATGAACATGAGTCGTAGAAGCGATTTAAAAACGAATTTCTCACTTTA
>JXOV01003033.1:0-11556 GCA_001014945.1 Clogmia albipunctata
TAAATTCCGTTTTATAAAAATTAAACTGTCAACTCCAATTTAAGAGATGGAGAAAGAAAATTAACCTTAAGAATAAATCTCTGTAAACGACAGATTATAAATAAATAAATTTTAATTTAAACAATAATTATTTCTATGAAATGATAAGTATAAATACTAATGCTTTTTTTTAATTGGATAATAATTTTAGTAATATAGGTTCTACATTTGTTATATTTTTTAATATGTTCATATATGTAACTTAATTTCGTTGACTGTATTTTATATTTTCTTTAAACTTACATCTTGCATGTCAATCATGAATGATTTTGCTCGGAAAATGAATAAAAAGTGTGCTCTTCTCTTGGCGAGTACGTAATGATGTGTTTGTGTAGAATTGCATTGAAATGCGGCAAATATTAGCATTGTATTTCAACAAGTAAACGCTTCCAAGTTCAATAACGCCTCAGAAATTCATGAAAACAAATGTGCGTACTAAACTATTCCATTATTAATCGCCCTTTTCCACATTTCTGATACTATCTGCTTTGAATATTAAACACCTTATTAATTTATTAATGTAATTTTAATTCAATACAATAACCGAATTAACACTCGTATATTGTTTCTGTTGTTTGAAATATAAACACGTTAAATATTTTTACAATTAAACAATGTAATTATCAATTAATAATTTTAGTAAATTAATGAATTCACTTGATCTAATTGAGTAAACTCTTCTGAAAACATATGATTTTAAATAGATAAAAAACTAAAACATTACCAATATTTTGAATTTTAAAGCAAGATTTCTTGAAGATATTACGGAGAACTATTTTTTATAAGTGTTTTTCAAGATATTGGTATAGGTTTGATTTAAGTTATGACTGGGAGAATGAATCAGATACATAATTGATATAATAACGTAAGAACCCTGAATCTCCATGGCTATGACAATTTCTGTTCATAACATATAATTGTTACTAATGATTTAGGTATAGATTGAATATGATTCTTTTAAATGATCTTTAGGATTATTAAATGGGGTAAAACGGGTAATGAGACCCGCCATTCAGCACAACACACAACACAGGATTGACACTTTATATGAGAGGTTTAATGTCAATAATATATAAGTACTAGATTTCGCCCGTAAAAATTTACGGACAGAATTCAAGGCCATATCCATAGTAGCCCCGTGCTATTATACTTCCCATTAATTCAAAAGTGTTTTATTTTAAAACAATATTGAGTGCATTCTATTTCAATCAAAACAATTATTAAATTCTGTCATCAAAGTAACCCAGATCCCATAGAGAGGTGTTTGTTTTCGGTTTCACTTAAACATCCTCACCAGAAAACGAATGATATGTTTGGTAGAATTATATGTGTTATCATTTAAAAGATATGTAATCCAATCACTATTATGAATACGAAAAATGGTAAAAAAATTATGTTTTATAAATAAATATGCAAATAATTCATTAATAATTGAAACGTTAGAATGTTATAGTACAAATGTAAAGATTTAACATAAAATAAAAAAAAATCCTTTATAGTTGCAAACCCTTGATTTCACATTTAACATATGTTCTTTATTATTGTTCTGGCAAAAACATTAGTTTAAATGTTAAACTTGTGAAAGGTGTGAGTGTGTTTTGTGGTTTTGTCGTCGTGCGGAGCGGTCTCCTTTTCCCTTTCTACGGATCTTCTAAAAAGGTAACGATCAGAAATGAACGTTGGCTGGTAAAATGTTGTCTCGTTTTCTGTTCATTTACAGGCTTGTTGTTAGAATGATAAGAGAAGAGAGAATTTTGACGTCATATAGCTACATGATTCGGACGGTACATAGCTTCGAACCTTGTGACGTCAATTCTCTTCCGCAAATATAAGGATAATGAATTAGCCCTTCGTTAAATTAAAAAATGAATATTACTACTTTATACTTTGGCAATACTATCTATAAAAATCTTTAAATTACGAACAAATGTTTAATGCTTAGGTCAATATAAAAACTATAAGTATTCATAATAAATATTTTATTTTATTGTTTTGTAGGACAAGACAAAACAAAACCCATCAGAAAAATATAATCATAGATTTTTCATTATTTATTTTTAGGCTATCATGCGTCGAGGCTAACAAACAGTTCGACGTATTTAAACCAAACCTCATTAAAAGATCAGCATCGTCATTAAGCAAAGAAAGTGGTCCTGGATTGGTCATACGCTCAGAAAAGAGAATGACGATATAGCAATGAGGGTTCTAGTGTGAAACCCATAGGGTTCTAAAGGAAGAGGCCGACCGGCTTTGACCTGGGTTCGATCGGCGCAGTTGGAGAGTCAACACCTGGGAACAGGGCCGGATTTAGAAATATGGCGCCCTGGGGCAGTGAAGAAAATGCCGCCCCTATGACTGAAATTTTATTTTAATATTTTTATATATCTTATTTTTTAAGAATTAAAATAAGTAATTAATTGTAGAAAATTTATTACATATTATACCATACCACAATATAAAAAACTATTTTGATAGTTTTTTCTTAAATTTCAAAATTTTAATTTCTTACATAATGCATAAATTATATTTCCTGAAATATGAAATGTTTATTTATTATAAATAATTATAAATTGTATGGAAATTTTTTTCTCACTTTCCAAATTTTGCCGCCCCTGAAAATTTGCCGCCTAGTCTAAATCCAGGGCTGCCTGGGAAAGTGGAAACAGATTAGGTCTATGGCCCAGAAAAGATCTCGGTGGAGGGAACTTGATGATGCGCTGTGTTCCGAAAGGAACGGCGACTAGCCAAGGAAGTTAGAGAGATATTAAAATAAAGACTATCATTTCGGCTATGAACTTACTAAAAATATCAGTAAAATTAATATATGGCAAAACTAATTATTTATTGTTGATATTAATATTAATTATTACTAAAATCTATTATATCTCTTTTAGCTTGTAGACTAAATGTTTTAAAAAAGAGGAGTAAATACGGCAAACTACATTCAAAATTCATTTTGATGTAATTTTATTGTTAAGGATGAACTATGGTAACAAACATAATAATAATTTTGGGTCTCATCAAAAAATTCAACCCGATAAAAAACCAACTTGTGCTGGTTAGGGTTAATTAATTCTAATTTAAAAAGAGAACAAAATAAGCTTTTTAGGAACTTTATATAGTGTATTCATTCACACGTTTGGCGCAAATTTTAAAATTAAAGACAATTTTTAAATTATAACATAAAAAATCCAAATATCATCCTTCGAATGTATTTTTATTTTATTGTCCAATTCCTAAAATAATTTTTCTAATTTAAATCTCAAATTTAATTCGAGCCATAATAAAATCATTAATCCCTTATCTCATATTTTTTTGTTTACTCTTCGCCTTATCTCTCAAATAATAACACATGTTAAGTGAATTTCACGGTTCAATTAGATTCATTAAGCGGCAAGAAGAGGTCATCAGAATAAATGTAAAAAATCTCCAAATTGAGTTTAAGCAACCTGTACATCATGACGTCACATCTGGAAGTGAGATTTTTGACAGCTGAAATTCACCTTTTTAAAGATAAAAGTGCATTTCCCCACGTTTGCATAACAACGTTTTTGTAAGATTTAATAAATTAAACGTTTTAGTTAAAGTTTTGGGTGAAAAATCATAAAGGTAAAGCATTCTTTTTGTTTTCTATACTTCCAGGTGATGAAAACTGTGACGATTAAAAGTGATAAGCCGAAAAGTGAAATTTTGAGATAATTATTATCAAATTGTACATAAAACAGCTGTAAAGATTGTTCTCATAGAGCGTAGAATAGATTAGATTCAAGTCTCTTTGATGTCATTCCTCATTATCAAGGAAATTGTAAGAAATAGAATGATGAATGGGAAAATAGTAAATAAAGCATATGCTTCATGAGCAAATGCTTGACAACGAGGTATTGACCGACTTTTCCTCATTTTTCAGTATTTTTTTCGCAAAATATTCTATATCGTCACGAATCTTGTTTGTTATTTGCTTGAAGAATAAATCAGCTATTGAATTGCATCATTCATAATGGTCTTGATGAAAAATATTTGCCTTAATCGCCTCGTTGGGGATGCGTTAGCGCAAAAACTGATAAGAAAATGCGAAATATATTTAGTCTCCGGTGGCCAAACCCATTTTATTAGCAGTCATTCAGTACTTAGAGATCAGTCAGTCAGTTCTAGAACCATGAAGGATATTGTTCGGTTAGAAAATGGTGTTCCCAGTGAATATTTCAAGATGGTCAAAAAGAGGTAATTCAGAGTGAAGTGAAAGTGAATTAGTTTTTAGTCAATCACAGTTTGGTTTTACATACGTTTTACATAAGATTTGATCATGGCTGTGTGTAAGAAATTGATTTGAGTGTTATTTATCATAATTTTATGCATTTTTGATTGAAATTATTCATATATTTTTCACTTTTTTATGTTGAACTTATTGAATTTGATGTTTTTATGAAAAAATTAGTGGTATCGAGATTAATTAAGAATAAGGTTGTGTCGATTTTCTTTGAGTGAGTCTGATTAAAAATGATCACAACACACATTTATTGTGTTGACTATACTCTTAACTTTAATAAATTTACACCACTTCTTTAGTTTTTAAGAAAAAACAAAGAAACTAACTTTTGCGATTATTTCCACATTTCGGCACAAACTTCCTTTATTGATTTTAACACACAATTATATTATCATAGGTACTTATTTCACGTAATTCGAACTTATCGGCGTCTAAAACTCGGCACTTCCAAGTTGCAAATTAGTTGTTACAGCATTTCAGGTACTTTTTCTCTTAGAAAAAGCTATTGAGCAGCAGCAAATGATCCACTTGATAATTCGACCTCTCGATAATTCGAAATATTTTAAGGGTCCTTTGGAGGTACGAATTATCAAGAGTCGACTGTATATTTATTTTGATAAGAAAGAAGTGGTAAACCGCGGCGAAAACAACGTAAAGAAATAATAATATTAAAATTATATTTGTAAACAGCACCAATATTATGCAAATAAATGGATTAAAATTAAAATTTTGGTAAAGCTCAAATTTTAAGAAGGTTCACTATAAAATCTGATAACTCCTATTATTTTATTCATGAAACATCTTCTAGATCCTGTTTAAAACGTATTTTAAAGAAAATATTTCCATTTTAAATTTAATTCAATAAGTTCAAAAATATTCTACTAGATGGCAAACGTGTCAATTTCGTAATTACCAGACACAATACATTTAAAGCTGACACAGTTTGAAACCGAGTTTAAAACAAAGCAAACTGTTCTTTTCTGTATAAATTTAGCTTGCTGCCCTTCTAGGTGGGCGCGTTTAGTGTTTCTCTTCAAATATACAAATTTGCTCAATTAACCATTAAATTTTTAATAAAAAATATTAATCTCGATGAAAATTTTGATAAATCAAAAATGCATAGTGTTGTTCATACTAAACAAATGTTAAAAGATTCATTAAGCAGATAGTTCTATTTTATTTGGTAGCCTTAAATTTTATTGCTTTAAGTGTGACTGGGTTGTATTTTTCGCTTTTATTTGCTTTATGGGTTGCTGGTGCTGGCTTTAATTGTAGTTGTTTTATTTTTAAGTTTGTTTAATTGCAGCTTTCAATTTCTAATCTTTTTAATCTAATTTTATTATTTTAATTTTTCTAAATAACGTTATTTTATGAACTTTTGTTGCATAAAATAGATATTATGGCACTAAAGTTTGTTCTGTCAAAGTTGTTTCTATAGTGCAACTTCTTTAAAGCACTAGTGCTTTTTCTTTATTATTAAAGTGTGACCTCTGTAAAAGATATCCATTAAAATTATATGGAAAACTTTATGAATGGTTTAACTGTGTTAGTGGATGATATATTATTATTAAATGGAACGCCAATATCAAACAACTCTACGACTATTTGCGACCATGTGCAAGAGAGGGATTCAAATATAATATTTTCCCTTTCTTACCGAAATTATGTCTCGGCCAAAATAAAATTTTAAATTTGAATTTTCATAAACGATGACTTTTTTTTAATTGTTTATCAAATTTATTTAAAAAAGTATCGATAACCATTATTAAACACATGTGTCTAGTGTTCAATAATGCATTATCGACCTAGTTTTATATAGTTATTTATACAACAAGGTCGATAAGATAAGTCATTATTAAACACAAGGGTTGACTTATAGAAGGCCCGCGTCTTTAATAATGCTTATCGACCGTATTTTTTAAACAAAATTTTATGAATTTTTGAAATCAACACAAAATTTTAAAAATTATTTAAATTTTTATAGATATATGTTTCTCTGTTCCACACACTATATCAATCTTTGTTGCTCAATGCGTAATACGGGAAAAGGATAGAACATTCTTAAATTAAAAATAAATTCAAATAAACCAATGTAACGGTTTCGCAATTTTGTTTAAAATTAATGTCGTTACATCGATCAATAAATTTAGAGAAACATTTTTGATAATCGCTTTTGATTTCTTCGGCAAAAATTTTAATATTTGGGTAATAGTTTTCAATGATGTTTTTGTTTCTATTTCATAACGAATTGTTGATTTAAAGCCGAATTTTCAAATATAAAAATTCATAACTAATCTGAGAGTGTCGGATAATGTTCGTCATAATTTGTCAATATTTAACAGTGAAACCTCCAGTATCAAAGTGACTTTTAAATAAATTGATGAATTTCGTTTNTAAAGAAGGTCCGAGTATTTAATAATGCTTGTCAACCATGTTTTATACAAAATTTTATGCATTTTCAAATAATTAGAACAAAAATCTTTAAAATTCTTTGAATATATGTAGAAATATTTGTTGTTATGTTCCACACCAACAAAATTTCTATGCCTGCCTTTTGTATAAACATATCTGTACTAAAATTTGATAAATAAAATGCACTAGTGCTTTAAAGAATTCTTTAAAGAATTCTTTAAAGCACTTGTGCTATAATAACGACTTTGACAGAACAAATTTGAATGTCCTAATATCAATTTTAAGCTACAAAAGAGCACAAATAAATATTTTTTTATTTTAATATAGAAAATTTTTATAGTAATATATAATCAAAAAGCTTTACATTTTATTTCCAAAAGTAAATTAACCAAGAATTATAATCGTAATTCTAGTTATTTTATTACCTACTTCATTCTTCAATATTTTAATTGGATTTTTAACGACTTTCAACCGAAATAATATACACTTTTTTACACTGAAACCGATCAGTCTTTAAGAGCTCATAACAAACAGTATTTTTCCACAATCCAATTGATTCACAATCAATCAAAAACAATACGACAACTGGAAAACAAATTATCTGAAAAGCGCATTTCCTGTCTTCACTCTAAACAAACAAACAAAAGTTGATGTAATTTTGGACAATATTTCATAATGAAATTTGGACTAATATTAATTTTATTTTAGTTTTTCTAGCTGACTAGTGAAGATCTCAAAATAGTTATAGCTCCCAATCGTACTCTTACAGTGTTTAAGAAGCAAGTAAATTAGTGAATATTTTTAATTAAATTTGAAAGTTATGTTAGTTATTTGTGCTACAAGGGTAAAAAATGAGCCGTGTTTTAACGAGGACATGAGTGTTAAATACCAGCCAATAGGCGACTTTACCATCGTTTTGAGATTAAAATTGGATTTTACACCCGAGCAGGACATAATTTTTCTGCACTTTCCTTTAAAATTCACGTAAAACTAATTAAACATTTTTAACAGTTACAACGGTCTCTATTTAAATGGTATTCGGGTACCTTCCGATCGTTGTAACGGCCTGAATAAAAAATGTGCAATTTATCGTTCATAATGTCACCAGAATTTTAACTTTCAGATCGATTTGTTCGTAGATTATGACTATCTTTTTTTGACTATAGTGATTAAAAATTCAAAATTTTCACTAGTGCGAAAAAGTGACGGATTATTAAACACAAATACATATGGAAAAGCTTCAATACCAAAGTGCAAACATTTATATAAATTCATTTAATTTTGTGTTTTTTTATAATTTTATGCATTTTCGTTGCATAAAATTGATATGGCGCTAAAATTTGTTCTGTCAAAGTCGTTTTTATGGTATAAGTGCTTTAAAGAATTCTTTGCTTCTTGCTTTTTTTTATTATTAAAATGTGAATCAATATGGACGTCAGTTTTGCTGTTTATGGTTTAACTGTGATTTGACAGTTTTCAAGTAAATATGATTCTTTAATAAACCACACCCATCGGAAAACTCTATGAACTACCTCTATTTGCGGTTATGAGCAAGAGAGATGCAAAATATTGCAAATTTAAAATTAGATTAAAATAATGGTCGCTAAAATCAATTTTAAACAAACATTTTTTCTTTAAAAATTTTGTGGTTATTTAATTTAAAAAAAAAACATAAAATTTTGTATAAAACATAGTCGATAAGCATTATTAAACATACGGGCCTTTTTATTTATTCCTTATTATTTAATAGTGACTAAAATCGGCCTAGTTTTATAATAATAATAATAACTATTTTTTCAATATTTTTTTAAGTAAATAATCTCAACTTATATCAATCAATGTTTGAGTTTTATATTAAAAATTTTTTTATTAAAGTTATTTACAAATGTTTAAGTTAAATATGTTATCTTAGATGCCTTTAAATTATTATGAAGTAATTTCCAAAAATAGTTATTTTCAACATTGTATTGAAATTGCTTGGTTTTCAGCATCCGAAATATCCATGCTGTGTTTATTTGTACATTATTATTTTATCTCGAATTACATTAATTCAAATTTGGTAAAATTGACTTTTGTTTTGTTAGTTTGTAGATATAATACTCATTTTATATTAAATTTAATATTTATTTTTCTAGATTTTTTTTTAAATAATCTATATTCTTTACAGTTCATCGAAAATGGCCAAAATCATCGACGGAAAGAAGATCGCAGAGGATATTCGCAAGGAATTGAGGCAGCAAGTGGATGAATGGGTTGGCAAGGGTTACAAGAGGCCTCAATTGACAGCGGTTCTGATTGGAGAGGATCCAGCCAGCCAGACTTATGTCAAGAATAAAATGAAGGCCGCTGAAGACGTGGGAATAGACAGCGCAACCAGGAAACTTCCCTCAACGATTTCTGAACTAGAATTGTTGGAAATTGTTGAAGAACTGAATAACGACGAGGCTGTGGATGGAGTTTTGGTCCAGTTGCCTCTTCCCCCACAGATAAATGAGCGGAAAATCTGTAATTCCGTTTCGTGTGATAAAGATGTTGATGGGTTTAATGAGAAAAATGTGGGACGACTTTGTTTGGACATGAACACTTTGATTCCTTGCACTCCATTGGGGGTCCAGGAGTTGATCAAAAGAACCGGAGTTGAGACGTACGGTAAAAATGCCGTAGTCGTGGGAAGATCGAAGAACGTCGGAATGCCAATTTCAATGCTGATGCACGCCGATGGAGCCAACGAAACCAGTGCCTTAGATGCTACAGTTACTATCTGTCATCGCTATACTCCTCCAGAGGAACTGAAACGGTTCTGTTTAACGGCGGATATCATTGTTACAGCGACAGGAGTTCCGGGGTTGATTAGGTAAGCAATAATTTATTTTTATGTAATTTTGTTACTTAAAGTTGATTTTTGTGCTCTCGTATCGAAAGGTTAGCTTTTCGACATCGATTTGAGTTTAGTAATTCGCCACTTTTTTCACTAATAACAATTTTAAAATTCTTACTAGTGAATAAAAGAAAGTCATACTCTAGGAACAAATTTTGCCTCAATGTCAAAATTCAGACGACATTTTGTTTCATAAGCAGCACTTTTTATTGATGTAGGCAGTGTCATGCGACCGTTATAACAACAGATATTTTTTTAATTAGTTGTTATTGTGGTACTCGGGTGTAAATATGTTCTTTTAAATCGGAAACGATGAAAAGTTCGCATTACGGCGTATGGTATTTCACATTTCTTTCTCCGTTAAAAACAGCTTAGTTTACACCTTTGTATGACAATTTACAAATGCAATGTTATGTTGGGTTTAGCATTTGAGCCACACTCTGGGGCTATGGCTCTCAAACACAAGGAACTTCTCTATATTCGATTATTGGTCTTACGACGTCGATTACCTACCTCCCCACCTGAATTGTTACCTCATTCGTCCACTGGCACTGGTGGAAACATTCCGGATCGAGGTTTAGGAGGGTGTTATAAGAGTTGCTCTGTTAATACGGGATTCAATTGGTTAGTTTGAGGATAGGTTTGAAATTTCAGGCTGACCGGATTGAAACAATCACAAATAACTATTAAAACAAAACTAGTTATTTTTATCTATGTAGCTTCTAATTAAATGCATGAAATAAAACAAATTAATATAGAAAGATATGAAATAAAACATCTACAGAAATGAATGATATTTTGTGAAAAATATAATAATTGTAGATTTTTTAAGATTAGAACCTAATTGTTATGAATAATATTTTATCAGTTTTACAGAAGAGTTGAAAATTATTATACGTATTTATTCATTTTTAAAATTTGGGGTTAAATTTTTACATTTGTCTTTTAAATACAATCACTAACTAAATATTTTTAATAGTTCCTGACGTAACACATTCAATAAAAATAGATCTGAGTGACTTATTACGTTCAATGACTTTGATATTTATATGCTAATTAAAATTTGTGATGATTAACGTGTTTGATTTAATACATTACAGTATTTTATTTAGTTATATGTATTAGCTATAGCCTCTAGAGTTCCTATAGTTTTCCATCTATAAGTAGATAATCAATTCAATGCTTATTTATTTAAAAGAAAAGTAGATAATCAAACTAATTACAAATTTAAGGAAATAAATTACACTTTATTACAGTCACAAAATCCAAAACAGAAACTGTAAGTTAACTCTCTAACCTCAAATTAATAGTCTCTTATCAAAAAGAGAAAATAATTTAATTAAAATGCTGCAACTATTTTAGAAGAAAACAACTTAATCTACAATATTGATCTCGACTTCCTTTCTAAAGAACATCTTGGAAAAATGAACAAGTTTCTAGATTCATCCCCTTCAAAGCGCCCAGAATTAAAACTATAAGTACTAATCCATTGAAAAACATATCTTTATGAGCTGGTCACACCGAAAAGTCAGCCCGTTTACTGCTTGTGAATGAATCGCCCCCATTTTAAAAATCCAATTTCCCAATTAACTGTTATGATTAGATAATGAAATTACATGTCTATGGAATCTTTGTTGTACTGGATATTTTATGCACTTTTCAAACTTAAAATAGAGCAAGTATTAACGGCACAATGACGGTTTGAAATTTGGCACGGTATCACCAATACCGTTATGCCCGCTGACTTTTGGAAGATAACACCAAAGCAGGATCTTATAAGATGTCGAGAAATGCAATAAAGCAACTTCCCTTTCAATGTCAGTAACCCTGAGATGCACATTTGTGCGATCGTATTATTATGAGATTTTGACAGATGGAAATGACACAAACCAATTTTCAAACAAATTTTATTTATTTGGTTACTCCACTTTTTAGTGAGTTTCATATTGCCAATTTCGCC